>ML663051.1:5661-190661 GCA_007570785.1 Antilocapra americana | reverse complement strand
ATGTGTTAATATATGATATTTGCTTTTCTCTTCCTGACTCACTTCACTCTGCATGACAGACTCTAGGTGCATTCACCTCACTACGACTGACTCGACTCCATTCCTTTTTGGTGGCCGAGTAATATTCCACTGCATCGATCTGCCGCAGTTCTTCATCCATTCATCTGCTGATGGACATCCAGGACTCTTCCATGTCTCGGCTCCTGGATATTGTGCTGTACTCATTGCATTTTGTCTTTATGTCTCTCTAAGCTCCTCTTGGCTGTGACGGTTTCTCGAGGACCCTGACAGTTTTAAGGAGTAAAGGCCTGGTGCTTTTAAAAACAAGTTTATTTTTATTTCCATATACCAGGCACATGATGGATGGTAAGGGTAGAGCGATAAAAAACATACAAGTGACTTCAGCTCTTTTGGAGCTTAGCGATGAATAAGAAAATGTGGTGAGTGTCATTGCAGGGGAGGTACAGGGTGCCATGCAGGCGAACGCCCATCCTCGGGGTGCACCCCGGAGTGATCACAGAGAGGGCTCGTTCTCTGCCTCACAGAGCATGTCCTCCTCCAGCGCCCCCGGGTCTCCGTGTCTGCCATTGCATCCCACCTCCAAGCTCATCCAGGACTCATTTTCTTATTCAGCAGGAAACCCGGGGACATCAGCCAAAGGCGTATTTGTGTCCAACGGGCATCTTACCCAGTGTTGCTCTGTGCTTGCTTATTTAGCTATGTGGCACGTCTCTTGTCTCCTTGAGGCTGCTTCCTCCATGGACAGAGGGTAATCAGAAGTGGCTCCCCCAGACTTGCTTGAGCTACCTTCCTCAGCCAGCCCCCTGCCCCCCGCTGGATGCCTGCTGAGCCCTGGAGACTTGCTTCTAGCGGCCGCTCTGTGTGCTTCTCTGTCTCCTCTGCTCTGTGGGCCCCTTCCCGGTCACAGGGGCTGTGTTTACACGTCTTCATGTTCCCAGGACTTGCAATGTGGCAAGTGCTCAAAGGGTGTTTGCCTAAATGATTAAACAGCTGGATAAAGACAGTGCAGCAGGAAACTGAGGAAAACTGATTTTTTGTTTGTTTGTTTAAAGGAAACACATCAATTACTTTTTAAAGAGCCTGGAGAGATGAAGTAGAGGCTGGGGCCAGAGGAGGTGCCGGGACTGATGAGAACTGAGATCACTAACTAGTGACTCAGCTAAACCAACTGGGTCCCCTTCCAGCTGCTGCTCAGGAACCACAGAGCCGGGACACGGGGCTGGGTGGCCAGGCCCTGGGGCCCCGTCTGATGACCTTGTCAGGAGAGGTGCTCGGGTTAGAGCTTGCAGGGCCCCCGACAGTGTTTGTGGTGGAAGTCGTGCCTTGAGTCGCCTGGGCCAGGGATGCTGTGCAAGCCCGGCTGGCTTCCGGGGGAAGTTATTGCTGAGCTGGCTGAAGCCGGCACTGAGCCAGGGAGGTTCTGGGAATCCGTGTGAGCACGTCCACCCTCCTGATGGTGGGGGACCAACTGAATAGACACAAAAAACACTCTTGGACTTCCCCCTTTATAAAAAGACTCAGGGAGAACTTCTCTTCCAGACCCTGAGAAAATCTGGGCCAGGTTTAAGGGCACCCAAGATGATTTGCCAGTCTTTTCCTGTGTTTGGAATATGTCCATAGATTCAAGAGGTCTTCCTGTATGATGTGGATGAAATGGCCTTTGATGACAACAGAGGGAGACCCAGGCTTCGCTGTTAGTGGGTTGGGTCTGTTCTCCTTGGCAGAGAAATGACTTTGGCAGCAGGGACCTCAGTGACCAGGGTTTGGCGGCTCTCATCTCGAGGCGCCAGGATTGAAGAGCGTGGAGGCAACCCTTGCCTTAGGACGAGGGGTCCACCACCCAACACTCAGAGACGCATTAACACCTATCCTTCTCAACCTGATCTGAGAAGCTGCCGAGGAAGGAGTACTTCTGAACTCATTCTATGAGGCCAGCATCACTCTGATACCTAAACCAGACAAAGATATCATACAAGGAGAAAATGATAAGCCAGTACCATGGATGAACATAGACGCAAAAATCCTCAACAAAACATTAGCAAACTGAATCTGATAATGCATTAAAAGAATCCTGCACACACACACACACACACACACACACACACACAGGATTATACGCTATGATCAAGTAGGATTTATCCTAGGGATGCAAATATTTTTTGTATCCACAAATCAGTCAGTGTGATGCATCATTAACAAATTGAAGAATAAAAACCGTATGATTATCTCAATAGATGAAGGACAAACTTTTGATAAAATTAAACATCTATTTATGACAAAAACTTCCCAGAAAATGGGCATAGAGGGAATATATCTCAATATAATAAAGGGCATGTGTGAAAACCCCACTACTAACATCCTTCTCAATGGTGGAAAGCTGAAAGAACTGCCTCCAAGATAGGGAACAAGACAAAGATGCCCACTTTGACTACTTTTATTCAATGTAGTTTTGGAAGCCCTAGCTACATCAATCAGAGAAGAAAAAGAAATGAAAGGAACGCAAATTGTAAAGGAAAAAGTAAAACTGTCATTGTTTGAAGATGACATAGATAGAAAATCCTAAAGATGCCATCAGAAAGCTGCTAGTATTCATCAAAGAATTCAGTGAAGTTGCAGGATATAAAATTAATTTACAGAAATCTGTTGTATTTATATACACTAATGATGAACTATCAAAAAGAGAAACAATGGACGCAACCCTATTTATTATAGCATCAAAAAGAATAAGGTATTTAAAAGTACTTAAAAAGAATAAACCTACCAAAGGAAGTAAAAGACCTGTACTCTGAAAACTATAAGACAGTGATGAAAGAAATTGAAAATGACACAAACAGATGGAAAGATATACTGTGTCCTTGGATTGGAAAAGTTAATATTGTTAAAATGAGCATACTGCCCAAGGCAACCCACAGATTCAGTGCAATCCCTGCCAAATTACCAATGGCATTTTTCACTGAACTAGAAGAAATAATTTAAAAGTTTATGTGGAAACACAAAAGATCCCAAATGGCCAAAACAATCTCAAGGAAGAACGTAGCTGGAGAAATCTTGCTCCCAGACTTCAGGCTATATTGCAAAGGTACAATAATCAAAACAGAGTGGTATTGGCACAAAAACAGATGTGTAGATTGATGGAACAGGCTAGAACACCCAGAAATAAACCCACACACTTACGGCCAATTTATTTATGACAAAAGAGCCAAGAATACACAATGTAGAAAAGACAGTCCTTTCAATAAGTTGGGCTGGGAAAATCAACAACTACATGTAAAAAATGAAACTGGAATATTCTCTAACACCTTATACAAAAATAAACTCAAAATGGATTAAAGATCTAAATGTAAGAATGAATACTACAAAACTTCCAGAGGAAAACATAGGCAGGACGCTCTTTGACATTAATCAGAGGAATAATTTTTTGGACCTGGCTCCTAAAGCAGAGGAAACAAAAGTAAAAATAAACAAATGGAACCTAATTAAACTTAAAAGCTTTTTCACAACAAAGGAAACCACTGACAAAACGAAAAGACAGTCCACTGAATGAGATGTTTGCAAATGACATGATTGATAAGGAGTCAATATCCAACATTTATAAACAGCTCATACAACTCAACATCAAAAAAAAAAAAAGACAATGTTTTTAAAAAATGATGAGAAGAACTCAATAGATATTTCTCCAAAGAGGAAATTCAGGTGGCCTACAGGCCCATGAAAAGATGCGCAATATCATTAATTGTCAGGGAAATTAAAATCAAAACCGCAATGAAATATCACCTCACACCTGTCAGAACGGCCATTATCAAAAGGAACACAAATGACCAGTGTTGGTGAGGGGGTGGGAAAAAGGGAACCCTCATACAGTATCCGGCTTCCCTGCTGGCTCAGCTGGTAAAGAATCTGCCTGCAATGCGGGAGACCTGGGTTCGATCCCTGGGTTGGGAAGATACCCTGGAGAAGGGAAAGGCTATCTGCTCCAGTATTCTGGCCTGGAGAATCCCATGACTGTATAGTCTATGGGGTCGCAAAGAGTTGGACACGACTGAGTGACCTTCACTTTCATACAGTATTTGGTGGGAATGAAAATTGGTACCATGACTGTGGAAAACAGTATGGAGTTTTCTCAAAAAATTAAGAATAGAACTACCCTATGACCCAGAAATTCCACTCCTGGGAATAGATTCGGGAAAACCCCCCAAAAAACACTAATTCAAAAAGATACACACACCTGAATGTCGGCAGCAGCAGTATCCCCGATAGCGAAGGTATGGAAGCAACCTGAGCACCCGTCAACAGATGCGTGTCAAAGGAGGCAGGCCTTCAGATGCTGTGTCGACAGGTCCAACTGGGTCTGTGAGGACCTAACCTGCTTCTTCAAAACCGCCCGGCTTGCGTCTCTGCCGTCCATTCTTGTTCTTTTTCTGCACTAGCAAGCCCAAACTGCAGCTCCCCTCCCCCAGCTCAGTCCAGCCAAGGTGGGCAGTGGGTCACGGTCTTATGTGGGGTGAGAAGAGGTGCCAGTTGTTCTGCTTAAAACGTGTGCCCCAGCTGACCGCGCTGTCGTGAGCACAGGCAGGTCTCGCCTGAATCCTATTTTTTCTCTTGTTTGTGTCTTCAAGACCAGCGTTTCTTAAGAGTAGTGTGCAGAAGAATCACTGGGGTATGTTGTTAAAATACAGACTCTGACGCAGCAGGTCTAGGGTGTGTCTTGAGAATCTTGTTTCTAAAAGACCTCTGGCAATGGCGCCTGCTGTTGGTCTGAGGAACACACTCAGAGGAGCAAAGATCTGGGACGCGATACTTACCAATGGACTGTTTTCCCATCTGTGAAATGGAATAATAAAGCAATTACCCCATGGGACTGCTTTAAAGGTTCCTTTGGGAAATGTTTGCAAGAGCTTTGCACAGCCTCTGGCCTGTAAGAGGTAATCAGTAGTGTGTTAGTCCATCAGGGCTAGTATAACAAAAAGATCATAATCTGGCTGGCTTATAAACAACAAGCGTTGGTTTCTCACAGCTCTGGAGGTTGGGAAGCCCAAACTCATGGCCCTGGAAGACTCAGGGTCTGGGGAGGACCCACTTCCTCAGTGACAGCCATCTTCTCTCCGTTACCTCCTATGGTGGAAAGTCAAGTGAGCTCTTTGTGGTCTCTTTTATAAGGGAAAAAGTCCCATTGTTAGTTGTATCCAAGCCAGGCTTCAACAGTACATGAACTGTGAACTTCCAGATGTTCAAGCTGGATTTAGAAAAGGCAGGGAAACTAGAGATCAAATTGCCAACATCCGTTGGATCATCAAAAAAGCAAGAGAGTTCCAGAAAAACATCTACTTCTGCTTTATTGACTATGCCAAAGCCTTTGACGGTGTGGATCACAGCAAACTGTAAAAAATTCTTTAAGAGATGGGAATACCAGGCCACCTGACCTGCCTCCTGAAAAATCTGTATGCAGGTCAAGAAGCAGCAGTTAGAACAAAGAACAACAGACTGGTTCCAAATAGGAAAAGGAGTACGTCAAGGCTGTATATTGTCACCCTGCTTATTTAACTTATATGCAGAGTACAGCATGGGAAACACTGGGCTGGATGAAGCACAAGCTGGAATCAAGATTGCCGGGAGAAATATCAATAACATCAGATATGCAGTTGACACTACCCTTATGGCAGAAAATGAAGAAGAACTAAGGAGCCTCTTAATGAAAGTGAAAGAGGAGAGTGAAAAAGTTGGCTTAAAGCTCAACATTCAGAAAACTAAGATCATGGCATCCGGTCCCATCACTTCATGGGAAATAGATGGGGAAACAGTGTCAGACTTTATTTTTTTGGGCTCCCAAATCACTGCAGATGGTGACTGCAGCCATGAAATTAAAAGACGCTTGCTCCTTGGAAGGAAAGTTATGACCAACCTAGACAGCATGTTAAAAAGCAGAGACATTACTTTGCCAATAAAGGTCTATCTAGTCAAAGCTATGGTTTTTCCAGTAGTCATGTATGGATGTGAGAGCTGGACCATAAAGAAAGCTGAGCGCCGAAGAATTGATGCTTTTGAACTGTGGTGTTGGAGAAGACTCTTGAGAGTCCCTTGGACTGCAAGGAGATCCAACCAGTCCATCCTAAAGTAGATCAGTCCTGGGTGTTCATTGGAAGGACTGATGTTGAAGCTGAAACTCCAATACTTTGGCCACCTGATGTGAAGAGGTGACTCACTAGAAAAGACCCTGATGCTGGGAAAGATTGGGGGCAGGAGGAGAAGGGGACGACAGAGGATGAGATGGCTGGATGGCATCACCGACTCGATGGACATGGGTCTGAGTAAACACTGGGAGTTGGTGGTGGACAGGGAGGCCTGGTGTGCTACAGTCCGTGGGGAGGGAAGGAGGGAGGAAGGGAGGGAGGAGTGAGGGGGGAGGGAGGGAGTTCTGTTTTCACTATTTCATGCCTGAGGTGTCAATAAGATATGCAAGTGAAGATGTCAGTGGTGAAGAATCTGCCTGCCGATGCAGGAGACACAGGTTCAGTCCCTAGCCTGGGAAGATCCCACCAGCCTCGGAGCGGCTAAACCCATGTGCCACAGCCACGGAGCCTGAGCTCAAGAGCCTGGGAACTGCAACCCCTGAGCCCACGTGCTGAGACTCCCGAAGCCCCAGCGCCCTAGAGCCTGCGCTGCACAACCAAGGAAGCCATCGCGACGAGAAGCCCGCCTGCGGCAACTAGAGCGACCCCACTCGCCTGCCATCGCTGCCACGCTCAGATGATCGCCGTGAAGAACGCTCCCGAGCAATCAGGGAAGAGACTGGCACGGTCCCCTGCATTTGGGGACCCGGCCGGTCACAGCGGACTGTGCGGGGAGAGCACAGAGAGGGAAGGGCAGATGGCAGGCAGGGCGTGGGAGAAGGCTCACAGAAGCAACCCTTTTCAAAAGCTGTGTTGGCAAAGTGAGCAGAGAAATGGGCAATCACTAGAGGAGGGTATTGGATGGAGGTCACGCCTTTCAGCAATCAGCAATTCAAGAGCTTGTTTGTGTGTTAAAAGTGGTCTGAGCAGACCCAAGACTGGAGTGAACGATGCTTCCAAGGAGCGGGGAGGGCTGGAGGAGAAGAGTCTTCGAGAGGTTGAGAGAGGATTCGAGCTGGAACACATGGGGAAGGACCAGCCTGATAAGAAGAGAGAACGGGGCTCAGCACGTTGGGAAGGAAGGAGGAGAGGAGGAGATACGGACTGCTGGATTTTAGCCGTGGGAAGATGAGGCGTCCTGGTTTTGTGACCCTTCGTTTCTTTTTCTTTAAATCTGTTTATTTTTAACTGAAGGACAATTGCTCTACAACAAATGTGTTGGTTTCTGCCAGACATCAGCCTGACTCAGCCATAGGAGTGACACGCCCTCCCCTCCCTCTTCACCCTCCCTCCCACCTCCCTCCCCATCTCACCCCTCCAGGTGGTCACAGAGCACCCGTTAGAACTCCCTGGTGACTCTAAGTTTCTAAGTGAGTTATAAGACGATGGCATCAGCTGAGCAAAGGGGGCATGTCAAGTTTTGAAGGCCTGAACTACTATCTTGGACAAGGAGAAAGCAAATTTCCCAGGGAAGCATACAGCACTGATTCCCCGCTTTGAGATCTGTCTTGGTGAATTTAAAACGAAGTCACTTTGCAGGTTGCATGATTTTTCTCTGGCAGCCTTTAGCCGCTGCGGCTGTTGGGTGCTGAGAAGGTGCCCGGTAGGTGATGAAGTTTTGCAAGGTGGCTGTGACAGACGAGAGGCATGCAAGGAGGGGAGGCTGTCTGCAGGAGCATCGTTACAGAGAAGGACCGCGCTGATAGTTTATGTAAGGAAGGAAGCAAAGGCCGGAGATGGCTGCAGGCTGGCGAGCCTGCAGCTGGGTCCGTGGGTGTGTGGTCAGGATCAGGGACCAGGAACGTGGGAGCGGGGGTGGTTTACGGCAGCAAGTGTGTTGGGAGGATGGGGCGTGGAGGTCGGAGGGCAGCATTTCCAGAGACTTCTGGGAATGCTCTGCAGGGTGACTGCAGAGAGGGTGGCTAGGGAGAGAGGGGAAAAAGATTGTTGCGCTGCTGGACATCAAAGAACAGAGAGGCCACGCTGCTGGACCAGTCACATGTGTGGCTGCCGTAGCTCTGAGGATTACTGTGCGGGAGGGCTGTGCGTGGGGCTGCAGCCAGGAGCTAAGTCTGCACGAAGCAGGGCGGTGACTAAGAGGAGGGCAGGAGGACCCGAGAGAGCAGGGCATGGAAGTAGCCGTGTGCTCATGCTCAGCTGTCCAGTCGCCTCTGACTCTCTGTGGCCCATGGGCGGTAGGTGGCCCGCCAGGCTCCTCTGTCCCTGGAGTTCTCCAGGCAAGAATGCTGGAGCGGGTTGCCACTTCCTACTCCAGGGGGACCTTCCCGACCCGAAGATCGAACCCCATCTATTGGGTCTCCGGCATTGGCAAGAGGATTCTGGACCACCGGCACCATCTAAGAAGCCCGAAATAGACAGAAGTGGGGCCCGTAGGACGTGCAAATCAGGGAAAATGTCCCTCTGCTGGAGAAAGCAGCGTTGCTCCAGAACACACAGCTTAGGGAGTGGGGCTGGGCCTCCCTGGCAGGGCACACACTACCTGCCCAGGTTGTCAGCCATGCTCTGTTGCCTGGTTCAGTAGGTTGTGCATCAAAAGAATCAGCGTTTTGCAGGATCAGTGACCCGAAAGGGACAATGGGGAGCAAAAGGAGCAACTGTCCAACTTCACAGTCAGGGGAACTGAGGCCCAGGGAAGGTGAATAAACAGAGGCGGTTGGTGGCCGAATTGGAAAGAAACTCGATTCTGATTCTCTGTGCTTTCTGCCACACCCCATGATGGAGGTGAGAGTTGGAGCAAACACTTCAGAACTGCAAGTTCAGAACCACGTTGCCCCTCAAAGTTGCTTCCGTGGGAGGTGACACACTTCTTTATAGTGATGCTGCCATTGTTCCAGCCATTTCTGGAAATTCCTTCAGAGCAGGGATCTTCAGAGCCAGCCTGAGTCACAAGCACAGCCCACTGCGCTGGATCTTGTTTCATGCGCGGGGTGGGACCCGTCCTTTCCCTTCTCTCGTGTCAGGTCTGAGAGACAGAGGCAGACTGGAAGGTGGCTTCTCTGTGTTTTACTCCGACACAGGTTCATTTCACTCCTGCGGAGGCGGTGGCCTCAGTCGGGGTTCCGTCCGAGTAGGTTTTGTTTTGCACAGTGGGTGGGTGTGAGGTTTGGAT
Source organism: Antilocapra americana (assembly GCA_007570785.1). NCBI lineage: Eukaryota > Metazoa > Chordata > Mammalia > Artiodactyla > Antilocapridae > Antilocapra > Antilocapra americana. The sequence goes on along the minus strand of ML663051.1, from coordinate 181,403 downwards.
CCTTCTAGCATCTTAGGTGCAAAACGCAGAATGTTCCTCACCTATTTATGCAGCCATACAGAGTGGAGTAAGTCAGAAAGAGAAAAACAAATATTGTATATTAATGCATACATATGGAATCTAGAGAAATGGCACAGATGAACCCATTTCCAGGACAGGCATAGAGACAGATGTAGAAAACAGACCCATGGACCCAGAGCGGGTAGGAGAGGGTGGGACGGAGTGAGGAAGTAGCACTGACATGTGTGCACCGCTGCGTGTGAGGCAGATAAGCGGGGGGAGCTGCTGTGCAGCACCGTGAGCTCAGCCTGGTGCTCTGTGGTGACTGAGAGCGCTGGGGGCTCCCCTGGCGGCTCAGCTGGTAAAGGATCCACCTGTAATGTGAAAGACCTGGGTTCCATCCCTGGGTCGGGAAGGTCCCCTGGAGAAGGGAAAGGGGACCCACTCCAGTATTCTTGCCTGGAGAATTCCATGCACTATACAGTTGCAAAGAGTCAGACACGACTGAATGACTTTCCCTTTTCAGAGAGGTGGGATTGGGTGGGGGTAAGGGATGAAGGTTCAAGAGGGAGGAGATGTATGTATACATATAGCTGATTCGCTTCACTGCACAGCAGAAACTAATATACATTATAAAGCAATTACGCTCCAGTTTTTTAAAAAAGTAAAAAACATGAGGTACTTCACAGAATCTCTGGGAATTCTGCTTTGGGAAGGAGCCATGTTTGAATTATCCGATTCTAGTAGGAACCTCGCTGCTTCTACCATGAAGCCCTGCTGGGGTCTAGACCACCGCTAACTCTGAGACCTTGATGATTTTCTGCCGCTCCTCCTTCTCATGCAGAAAACAGACTCCGAGCAGCTCCTGGAGGGCTGCAAAGGAGCTAAGGGAAAGTGGGTTCCAGCTTCTAACTCAGTAGATGGTAGTCAGACGGTGGGAAAATCCCCAAACACGGTTTCCAAAAATGATGAGTGCCATGGATGTGGCAGAGGTTGCCTCCCAGGCTGCAGGTTTCTTTGGCCTTTCTGCCTGGCACTGGGGACGCTCCCCCTTGGTGTATGGTGGTGACAAGGCCGCTGTCCTTCCTGGTCCAGTGGCCAGAGTGTGACCACGAGCTTGGAGATCACAGCACTGCTACATATTTTGCACTAAAAATTTGGAATCTCCATTAAAACGAGTGTCATTAATGGAGAAATGGGAAGTTATTTTTTTTTAGCCCCTGCAAAAAGGTGGTTGCCAAGGTCAAATCCTTCTGCTGGCAAACCTGCGTCCATGGAAAGAGCCGGGATGTTCTATGTGGAAATGGCATCGTCAGCGATCCAGAGTCTCGTCTCTCAAGTGTCTAGTAAACAGAAAGATAACCCGGCAGCTCCCAGCGCTTGCTGAGAAGGGTTTCACTGAGAAGTGTTTACTGAGGGTTTACTAGGTGCCAGAAACTGAGGCTTAAGCCTGAGCTGAGGGGACTGGGAGGTCTCAGAGACGAATAAGACACGGATGGCTTAGAGGGAATGCGGTCTAGTGTCAGAGACAGGTCTAAGCGTTCCTGTGTGTCCCCGGGCTGCAAGGATGAGAGCTAGTCTTCTCATCTGCAAAGTGGAGACAATAAGACTTAGCTCCCATGGTGACCCGAAGGAGGGAGTAGTAAAGGTAGGTAGGGTAGCCAGTGCCTGGCTCACGGTCAGCAGTCAGCAAGCCTAGCTTCCTCCAACCCTCCCTCGCTCCTCTTTTTCTTCTTTTACAAGGTGGTGGTTAGTTCTGCCCGATGCATGCAGGCATCTTCCGTGTCCTGGCTGTCTTAAACAGTGCTGCAATTAACCCTGGGGTGTGTGTATATTACCCAGCCATAAAGTCACAAAATAATTTGCGGCAATGTGGATGAACCTAGAGATGGTCATACTGAGGGAAGTTAAGTCAGACAGAGAAAGGCAAATATGTGATACCGCCTACATGTGGAATCTAAAAAAAATGGTACAAATTAACCTGTTTACAGAACAGAAAGAGAGTCACAGATGTAGAAAGCAAACTTCTGACTACCAAGGGGGACAGGGGAGGGGAGGGGTAAACTGAGAGGTGGGAACTGACACATACACACTGCTGGATCTAAAACAGAGAGCCAGCAGGAGCTGCTGTGCTTGAGGGAGCTCTGCTCAGTGCTCTGTGGTGATTCTGTGGGCATAGCCTCCAACAAACTCTGGGTATAGGGGCATGTGTAACTGACCCACGTAACTACACTCCAGTAAAAGTTAATTACAAAGATGCTGCTTGGTGGAGTCTGCCTGGGCATCTTGTGATGAGCGGGGGTTCTTTAGGAGGAAGACAGGAAGAAGCTTCGGTGAGCAGCGGGGTCAGAGCCCCGGGGTGCTGTGTTTGGGGAAGGGGGGGCTGACGGTCTGGCTGGAGGCGTGTGAGTGGGAGAGGGGGCTGGAGGTGAGGCCACAGTGGCAGTGCCGGGACTCCGTGAGTCTCGCTGGGAGTCTGAACCTTCGCCCGTAAGTGTGGGTGGTCCGCAAAGGGCTTTAAGGCAGAGGGCTGTTCCTGAAAGGCCGGTACAGCGGCTGCTTTGGCTGGTGAAACACTCGGTCTTGTATTTAGAACTGCCTGGGACTTTGGAATCTCCATATCTCTGCTTTGAGAGATAAGGATGGAAGGAGGGGACTGTGTCTTGGCCTGCATTCAGCCTGGGGATCTGTATGGCTGGATGTCTTCGAGAGATTCTTGACACCATTACTGTTGCAAATAACACTATGTAGAATAATACTGTTCGTTGACCCTTTACCAACCTCCACGCAGTGCTGGAATTTTCCATCAGCAATCCCAGTTCCTTTTAATAACTCCACAGAGACAGATATTATCTTCTCCGTTTTGCAGAAGACAAAGCTGAAGTGCAGAAACGTTAGGCAATTTCCTCGAGGTCATATAACCTTGAGGTCAGTCTATGGCCACGCAGGATTCAGAGCCAGGTTTGACTAACTGTGAGATCCAAGCTGGTTCCACCGGGCCCTCTCTTGAGTCCTGTTGGATTGTTTCTAATTGATATGAAAACTTGTGATGTAAACTCTCTGTGTGCATCTGTATGTCTTTATCTTGCTCTGTATATATTTACAACCATCTCTAGCCACCTGTTTATCTAATGGAACGGCAGATATTTACCAGCACCTCAAAATCTCTCGCCTTTCGTTTCCCAGATCTCTAGGAATTCAGGCGCACTGCCCTTTCTGGAGGGGGAAACTGAAATGTGGCTAACTTGTCATCAAGAGTGTCCTAGAGTGAGGGCGACCTGCCTGCCACCTTGATCCTGGACAGGCCTGGATCTGGTCCCAAGAGAAGGGAGTTTTGAGAGCACTTACAGAGTGTGATAGCTTCCTCAGACTTTGGCGTCTTCCTGTGGATTCCGTCCATCTCTCAGTGATGCAGAAACCCTTTGCTTTCCAGTCCCCTGTGTGGTGGTGACGACTTGCAGAGCCTGGAGTTGCAGTAGGAGCTCTGTCCTCACCAGCGGCGAGGGCCTCGGGCAAGTTACAGACGGCTCCTGAGCCCCAGGCACGGTGGTTATTGTACCTACTCACAACGTTGTGAGAGTAAAACCAAATTCTGGGCACACAAGTGCACAGCAGGTCTTTCCTTCAAGCTCTTCTTTCCTGGAGTGGAAATATATTAAGCTACATGACATGGTCATTTTGGGGTTCCCATGTGCCGTTAGTGGTAAGGAACTCGCCTGCCAATGCAGGAGGCATAAAAGCTGTGGGTTCCATCCTTGGGTCGGGAAGATCCCCTGGAGGAGGGCATGGCAGCCCACTCCAGAATTCTTGCCTGGAGAATCCCATGGACAGAGGAGCCTGGGGGGCTACCATCCATGAGGTCACAAAGAGTTGGACACGACTGAAGTGACTGAGCAGCAGCAGCAGCAGCAGATGGTCATTTTAAAAAAATGTTTATAGAACTATAGTTGGTTTATAATGCGTTAGTTTCAGGTCTATAGCAAAGTGATTCAGTTATATGTATATGTTTACATATATGTATATAAATTAGATGCTTATTTTGAATAATTACCCTCAGTCTTATCTTTGAAAAGACAGATGGGATTAGATCATAAGGCTGCTTGGCCATGCAAGAGAAAACTCCAGGGGAGGGGGTGGGGGAGGGATCAGGATTTAGAAAGAGGGAAGAAAGGAGACAGAGAGATTATCAGAGGCAGTGTTGAGTGACTTGGTAATTATTCAGGATCCAGGCCAGGTCTGCCCTTGAAAGCAGGAGCAGATGGGCCTGGGTGGGCCCCTTTGATGCTTACTGTATCCGTAAAAGGTTGGATGAGATCTTCAGAAAGCTGTAAATATGTTCTGGGCTCCAAACACAGCCTTCCCTTAAAGGGCAAAATGCTCTCCGGTGGGGAGGTGACTTTATTTGGGTTTCCCTGGGGTGGACAGCCGCTCACAGAAGTCTCCTGGCAGGAAACAGCCCCGTGGCTCCTGGCCAGGCCGGTGGGGACCTCTGACCTTCTCTCTGGCCCTCAGGAACTTCTGCTTCCCCAGGAGGAGGAAGGTGGTGGGGAGGAGGGGAAGGCACCGGGAGGAGCAAGGGGATTAAAAAAAAAAAAGAAAAAAGAACTTTCCAGAAGAAAGAATTGGCTGTCAGGGAACTGAGCTGAGTGGGTGGACCCCAATGAAACTCTTAGCCTTCAGGGGCTCCTTGGTGCTTTTTTTGTTTGTTTGTGGCCTTGAGTACCTCTTGAAGTCATTGAGTAAAAAGGCATCCATGGGTCTCATCTCTCCATGTGGCTTTTTGTAACAAAGACTCCAAAGGGAAGGGAAATCCCAGGGGAAGGGAATTCTCAGGGTCAACGGGACTCTTTCTACCCCTGCTCACCCATCTTCTGTGCTATTTGTGATTTAATTATTTCAGAATTGGATGGATTGATAGTAGTAATAATAATAATAATAATAATAAATGGCGGTAGCCTCAGCTACTACCTGCTGCTGCTGTTTAGTCGCCGTGTCCGACTCTCTGTGACCCCACGGACTGTAGCCCACCAGGCTCCTCTGTCCATTGGGTTTCCCAGGCAAGAATACTGGAGTGGGTTGCCCTTTTCTCCTCCAGAGGATCTTCCCAATCCAGGGATCGAACCCTCGTCTCCTGCACTGACACGCAGATCCTTTACCACTGAGCCCCCTGGGAGGCCCAGGAAGCGTCAGCTGCTAAAGTTAACCGATCACTTCCTCAGCAAGACATTCCCTCAGCTAGAGCATTTCATGGGTGTTACCACTGGACTCCTGGGAGACACAGGGGCTACTGTGATCAGCCACATTCTCCAGATGAGAAAGCTGGGCTCAGAAGGAGGAAATCACCCGCCAAACGAGAGATGATGGCCAGCATGACTTAGCGGGGCCTCAGCCTGGGCGGCTGGACTGCCGGGCTCCTCCAGATTTCGCTACTGCCGGCTGGCAGACACTGTTTCACTCACGTTCTTGCCTTCTGCAAGACTCGGCACATGGAGGTCAAATTGCTTAGTACATAATTTTTCCCTAAGTGATGACAAAATTTTTTCCCCTCTATTTACATCTTTGCTGGGGTCTTGAGGCAGAGATCACACATTAGGCATTCAAAATGCATTAGTTCAAAACCAAGCTTCACGAGTAAAGAGGATCTGGCTTAGAATAAGGCATTAATGTGCCTTAAGGTCTGCCCGGCTTCCGCGGTGGCTCAGTGGTAAAGACCCCATCTGCCAATGCAGGAGAGGCGAGGTCAATCCCTGGGTCAAGAAGATCCCCTGGAGGAGGAAATGGCTACCCACTCCAGCATTCTTGCTTGGAGACTTTCGGTGGACAGAGGAGCCCGGCAGGCTACAGTCCATGAGGTCGCAGAGACAGACGTGACTTAGCAACTACAACAGTGACATATGCTCTACGGCCTCCTGGGGGTTAAAAAAGATGGCGAGAGAGATCAGTTCATATTTTTCACATGTATCCAGCACGTTGAAAAGAAGTAACGTGTCTTGAAGTCTCTTAGCAATTGTTATCTTGTCACCATTGCTTGGGGGAGGGTGCTTCATTATTATGCCCACTTTTCTGATAAAGTGTGGAGTTAACTCTCCTAGAACAACAAAGTGAACCAAGGAGTCAGGTCAGGAACCTGGAAGCTTTGGAACCCTCTTCTAGGTCCCATGAGGCCAAAGTTACCCTCCACGTGTTGGACAGATAATTTAGATGGAGGGAGGACCTGATCTGCCTTCCACCCCGCACACCTAGGTAGAGGAAAAGGGGGCTCTCTGGTTTTTCCCTTCTGGAGGGTAGAGAACGAATGCAAGCTAGAGGTAAGGAGTGAACTCAGAGAGACCCATGCTGAGTCGCGTCCGACTCTTTGTGACCCCAGGGACTATAGCCCACCAGGCTCCTCTGTCCATGGAATTCTCCAGGCAAGAATACTGGAGTGGCTTGCCAGTTCCTTCTCCAGGGGATCTTCCCGACCAAGGGATCAAATCCGGGTCTCCTGAATCGAACCCGCATTGCAGATGGATTCTTTACCACTGGGCCGTTGGGGAAGAGGTTTGGGCATTTATCCATCAACAACCCACTTGTACTCAGGAGTATCTGAACTCCCAAGGAGACTGTGCTGAGTGAGAACTAACTGCTAGATTACCTCATTTACCAAAAGTTAATCAGAAACGACCAGACCGCCTACCAAAGTCTGGACTGCATTGTAAGGGCCCAGAGAACAGTTTGCAAGCTGTTCCAGAAGGCAAGACGGAGGCTTCCATTCTCCTGCCTGCTTTTTAAAATACTGCTAGTACTCAAGGACTCCTCTTCAACCTGAGCACGCTCCCAGGGTCTGGATCTCCAGGGGGGGATCTAGCAAAGTGGGAAGCGGCGTGTTTGCCTTCTGTCCTCATTTATCTCTTGCCCACTGTCCTTTGTCCTTGGGAGGAGAATTGATGGCTTCTGTGGGGCCCCATGGGAAAGTCCACAGAAGTGCCGGCCTCCCAACCAGCAGCATCTGGAGCTCTGCTGTCATCAGGCCTTCAGAAAGGCCCAGAAGCAGGTTTCCGACCTGTGAGTCCTCAGCCAGGGGCTTGAGGGACGAGGCGCTGGGGCCTGGGGCCTCCTGGGGGTGTGGCAGCTCTGGGGGTCACCAGAGGGTTTTTCCTGCTGGGAGTGGACAGTTGTTCTAAGGGCAGGGTCATCGAACCGGAGGCTTATTTCCTTAATGGACTCAGCTCACCTGCCCCGGGAAGGTGGGCTCATGAGGGTGTGTATGTGTGACTAGTTCAGTGTTTGTATAGGTGTTTATGTCTTGGTGTGTGTATTGTGTGTACATGTGTGTGTATGCATTGTGTGTGTATAAGTGTGTGCACTCGTTTGTATGTGTGTGCGAGTGTATGTGAATACAGGTATTGTGCACGTGTATGTGAGTACATGTATTGTGCGTGTGTATGTATGTCAGTACATGTATTGTGCGTGTGTATGCATGTCAGTGTAATGTAGTGTGTGTGTGAGTGTATGCATTGTCCGTGTGTGTGTGTGTACGTGAGCATATGTATCATGTGTGTGTCTGTGTGAGTGTGCGGGTGTTCCTTTCAGGCTGCCAGGCCAGAGTTGGACTTAACCCAGCAAAGCCCCTTTGAAGTTGAAATCAGAAAGCACAGTTCCTCCTTCCGCCCAGCCTGGATGCAGACGGGAAGGGAAGGCGTTTGCAAGCTCTTTTCTCACTTTCACACCGTCTCCTCCATCCCAAATGGTGGCACCAACCTTGTTTTTGCCGGAGGGACCCCTGGCTACTAGGCCCCTTTGGTGTCCATGACAACCAAAAGCCCTTGGGAAGTGGGTAGGAGGTGGAGGGTCAGGGGGGCGGAGGCCCCTGGGGGGTGGGAGGTGTCCCCTCCAGACAAAGGGGAGGGAGAAAGGCGGGGTAGGGGAGGGTGTCAGAGGGACGATTTATTGTCTTTGTTTGCGGCTTCCAGGAGCCCCTGAGGCCTGGGGCAGAAAGCTGAAAGGGCCTGAGGCAGCTTAGAGCCTGGGGGTGGGGCACACCTCCCATCCCGGGGTCCAACGGGGCCACCATTCATGTCTGAGGCTGGCAATAAAGGAGTTCATGATCCGAGCCACAGTCAGCTCCCGGTCTTGTTTCTGCTGACTGTATAGAGCTTCTCCATCTTTGGCTGCAAAGAATATAATCAACATTATTTCGGTGTCGACCATCTGGTGATGTCCACGTGTAGAGTCTTCTCTCGTGTTGTCAGAAGCCGGTATCTGCAATGACCAGTGCGTTCTCTTGGCAGAACTGTTAGCCTTTGCCCGGCTTCTGAGCTGAACTGAATTGACCCACCCAAGGCTCTTCCCCATCTGACCCCCGAGAGCCGTCTGTTCTCCTGGATCTCCCTGCATAGGCCCGCATGGCGAGCGCTGGCCTTGCTCCTGCATCTGCCTCCAGGGATGCCATCTAGTCTCACTGACTTCTGCATCTCCAGGGCCTGGCCCCTGAGATGGGCTTCCAGCCGACAAAATGGGCTTGCTTATTCTGGAGCCCCGGTTGCGGATGGAGCTCCCCACCTAGAAAGCCCTGATTCTCCTCTCTCTCCATGCAAGATCAACCCCTCCTTCCTGCTCAGCTCAAGCCCTGCCTTCTCAACGAAGCTTCCACAGCCCGTGTCCTTACCAGGGTCTTCAAACTCATGTAGTATTTCTTGACTTGCAAGTGCGTGTTAATGTCTGGTTTCTCTGGATACCCCAGCCTGTGCTTAATCACAGCCTCCTTGTTTTAAAAACCCAGCTTTTTCCCTGGTGTTGGGAAGGCACGGCCTTCAGATAACAGTAATACTAAGCAATGGGCTTCCCAGGTGGCTCGGTGGTAAAGAACCCGCCCACAATGCAGGAAGCTCAAGAGACACGGGTTCGATCTCTGGGTGGAGAAGACCACCTGGAGTAGGAAATGGCAAGCCCCTACAGTAGTCTTGCCTGGAAAATCTGGTAGACAGAGGAGTCTGACGGGCTGCAGTCCATGGGGCCTAAAGAGTCAGACTTGACTGAGCATGCAATACCAATCATTATTTCAGGTCTTGTGGCGAGGGCTTGGCATGCAAAATATCATTTGAAGTAAAAACCAGTTTGAGTTTGAGGGTTGGCTCTGCAGCCACTCTCTCTCAAGTAAGACATTTCAACTCTCTGAACCTCAGTTTCCTCATCTGGAAAACAGGGATTATGATAACAGATTTCATTTTTTTTTTTTTTCATAGGATTGTCTTGAAGCTCATAAGAACTACTGGTCAGGACACAGCTTGGAGGATGCCTTGGAGAAGTCTGTCTTGCTTATTTTGGGGCTGGCTTCGCACCCTGCTCTGTGCACAGATGCTCAGCCACCACACTGGGGAAATCCAGCAAGCGTTAGTTAAGCTGAGCTGAAAATCTGAAGAGGAACTAATGCTGGGAGAGTTGGCTGAGTCCTGGCAGGGAATCCTGCCACGTGTGGCCCACTGGGACTTGGGTCTTGTCAGGGTATTTGGCGAATCTTCTTAGGATAATAAATGTGCAGGGTTCAGAAGTCACAGTCCAGGGCAGTGCAATCATTAAGAGGAAATTCAGGGAAAGAGTAGTGAATGTCGCTCAGTCGTGTCCGACTCTTTGGGACCCCATGGATTATACAGTCCCTGAAATTCTGCAGACCAGAATACTGGAGTGGTAGCTTTTCCCTTCTCCAGAGGATCTTCCCAACCCAGGGGTCAAACCCAGGTCTCCTGCATGGCAGGCAGGTTCTTTACTAACTGAGCCACGAGGGAAGCCCAAGACTACTGGAGTGGGCAGCCTATCCTTTCTCCAGTAGATCTTCCTGACCCAGAAATCGAACCCGGGTCTCCCTCTCTAAAGGGAAAGCATAAGTGAAGATAAAGAAATTCTGGGAATTCCCTGGTGGTCCAGTGGTTAGGACTCAGAGCTTTTATGGCTGAGGCCCAGGTTCAATCCCTCATCAGGGAACTAAGATCCTGCAAGCCTTGTGGCATGGCCAAAAAAAAGAAAAAGTAAAAGAAATCCTAAGAAATAGGGCTTAGGGATTGTGGTCTAGTCACTAAGTTACGTCTGGCTCTTTTGGGCCCCATGGACTATAGCCTGCCAGGCTCCTCTGTCCAGGGGCTTTCCCAGGCAAGAACACTGTAGTTAGGCTGCCATTTCCTTCTCCAGGGAATCTTCTCAGACCAGGGATCGAACCCTCACCTCTTGCTTTGGCAGGTGGATTCTTTCCCACTGAGCCATCTGGGAAGCCCTAGGGGTTAGGGAAGCTCCCACTAAAAATACTTGGGTACCTGCTGTCCGCTGGTCACTTTAATTACAAATCATCTCCTGGCTTTGTTTTTCCAATCATTTTGGGAAGTGGATATTAATATCCCCATTTCAAAGGTGAACTGCCTTGTAGAGAAATTATACACCAATTAAAAATAAAAAAAAAGCAATCCAGGCTTTAGTGTAGATTCTGCCTCTTCTCGCACCATCTTTATGCTGGCTTGCTAATAACTAACCAAATAAGATGATACAGCTCTTAAAAAAATAAATAAATAAAGGTGACCTGCCCAGACCCAGCTCCTTCCTCCTCTGTCCCACGTTTAACCTCCTCGACCCCGGACTGAGGTCTGGAGGTCCCGTCCTCCTGATGGGGCTGGAGTAAGTTGACCCCTGGCAGGACCCGCAGACTGCTCCCCAGGGGGAGACGACCGATGATGGGTGTGGCGACTGTAAGAAAACATTTGGTGGGAAATCACAGCTCGTCATCCAGGAGTGAGCTCATCACGGCGAGAAAGAGGCCCAGCAGAGCTTCCTGTGCTGCTGCCCGGGGGTCCGCGTTGCCTGCCTGTCTGGCTGCCCACTGAGCTCGCAAACATCCATCCGTGCAAGGCGTGGGGTGGGGTGAGGCGAGTGGCAGGGGGTGTGGAGGGAGGGGGCTGCAAGGTCACCTGGTGATCACGGACAGCTGGACACCCCCAGCCCCCTCCTTCCACCCCCAGGGGTTGGGGGGAGTCTGATTAAGAACCGGCTGTCAGGACGTGCCCACCAGCTGCCAGGTGACCTCAGAGGCCATTTCATGTTCAGCAACACAATGTCAGTCTTAGCCTTTGCCCTCTCCTCACTGTTGGAGGATGAAGCTGACTCCGGAGAGGAAAAGGATCTTTAAAATAGAAGCCAACCTCCTTGGCCCATCCCCTGGCTCTTCCTGCAACTTCAAGGGCTCTCCTTAGAAGCCTGGAGGCGGCTCTTTTCCTCCTGCCGTGGAGCCAAGCAAGGGGCTGAGGTGGGAAATTCACCCGGGACAGACCTCTAGGACTGTCTTGGATCCCATGAGACCATTTTGATTTCCCAAGTGATGTCTCAGGGAGGAACCCTGCCTCCTTTTCGGAGGTGGAGAGGACTCTTCTTATTTTCATTCTGCAGTCCTTCCTTGTCACCCAGAGGTCAGGGGGCCAGCCCCGGTCTAGAATCGCATGCACAGCCGGGGAGCTGCTATCTGTAGGCAGCGATTCAAATTTAAGTGGATTTCGTTGAAAATGAAACACAATGAACATTTCTGCTCTTTAGCCACACCAGCCACATTTCGAGTTCCTAATGGTCACACGTGGTGAAGCCCTATTAGATTGGACAATGCAGAGACAAGACACATTCCAGAAACTTCTTTGGGATGGCACTGGCTCAGAGCTGGGGTTCCCCCCTCTGCTGCCCCTTAGAATTGCCTGGGAACTTATGAATATCCTGATGCCTGACTGGGACTCACCCCAAGACTCAGTCGTCTAGAGTCAGGCTTTACACTGAGATTGTTTTCAGAAGTTCTCCAAGGGATTCTCGTGGGTGGACAGCCCTGGCGCTCTGACTCCTAACTGTGTCTCGTTGTAAGAATCACGTGGATTTGTTTTTCTTTCAAACAATCCCCTTACCAATTTTTATACCATGACATTGACTTTTAAAGTTCATCTATTTTTACTTAAAAATATTTTTGGGGAGGGCTGCACTATATTGCTCGCAGGATCTTAGTTCCCCGACCAGGGATTGAACCCGGGCCCTTGTTAGTGAAAGCGTGGAGTTCTAACCACTAGACCACCAGGGAATGCCGTTTTTTTTTTTTTAGTACAGATTTCTAGAAAACTTCCTCGGGATTTAGACTCATAGTTCTCAGGGACGTGTGACAAAGCATGTGTCAGGTGATTCTTAAGGTCAAGCTGGTTTGGGAGAAACTGATGTAGGCTAGAGACAGGAAGACCGTCACTCAACGGGCGCCCGCCGGGTCAGGCATGGTGCTGGGGCTTGGACCTCAGGACCTCGAGGTCGCAACAGTCCAGCGAGGTGGGGTCCACCGGAGGTGAGGAAATGGAACTTTGGGAGAAGTGACATCCTCTCCCTGAGCCACTTGGCCAGCAGATGGTGGCTCCTAGACCCCCTCTGAGAGTTAAGGCAAGTGGGCTTGGGAGTCATCTGGGGGTTGGAATCATGCCATTAGCTGTGTGACCTTGGACAAGTGACCGAACCTCTCAGAGTCAATTTCCTCCTTTGCAAGCTGGGAATCATGGTGGTCCCCACCTCCCAGCGTGTGCCCCTGACCTGGCGCAGCACAAGACCCTGGCGGTGCCACCGTCATCAGATTAGCATCCTAGTGCCACGGCCATCAGATCAGCAGCCCACAGACGCAGCGCTGTTAGGCTCAGCTCTGCTGGCAAACAGGAGGGCCATTCAGGCCAGCTTGTCCTTTCCATCGCGTCTTTATTCCAAGCGGATCTGCTGTGCTTCTCTCCCTGCCTGTCTCTGGGCCTGTCTGGCTCTGTCCCTTCATGCTCTGTGGCTCTGTGTGGCTGGGTGTGGGGGCTCAGCAAGTCTCCCTGCTGTTGACCAGGTGGACCCAGCCACCTCCTTTTCCTCCGGCCACTGTGTTGTTGGACTGCGACTTCAGCAGAATAATACAAACAGTCACAGAAACAATAATAGTCATTTTTCATAAAATAGCAGCTGCTGTTTCCTGAGAGCTTGAGCTCAGTGCTTTCGACGTCCTTGTGTCAAATCTCCCCTACAAATCTACGAGGCAGGTATTACTGTTCTGTTTTTTCCTGCCCAGAAATAGTGGCTTGGCGACTCCCCTGGTGGTCCAATGGTTAAGACATCGCCTTCCAACACAAGGGGTGTGGCTTTGATCCCTGGCAGGGGAGCCGAGATCCCAGGTGCCCCTGGCCAAACACCCAAAGCAAAAAACAGAAGTAGTGTTGTAACTAATTAAATAAAGACTTTAAAAATAGTCCACATCAGAAAAAACAGGGGGTGGGGTGGGTGGGAAACAGAGGCTTAGAGTCCTTAAAACACTCATCTCTTGTCATAAACCTCGAAACCAGCAGGACTGAGATCTGAACCCAGTTTCGGGCCCCAGAGTTGTTACTCTGGGTTGTGACCCAGGCAAAAAAAAAAAACAAGGAAAAAATATCCACGTAACAGAAACAGTGCTTTGCGTTTCAGTTTACAAGGTACTTTTAAGCCCATGGAATCCTTGTATTTTTATGACACCCTGGGTGGTGGGGGACTGTTTTTGTTCAGTCCCTAAGTCCTGTCTGATGCTTTTGAGACCCCATGGACTGTGGCCCACCAGGCTCCTTTGTCCATGGGATTTTCCAGGCAGGAATGCTGGAGTGGGTGGGTTGCCAGTGGGGGCAGTTACCCTAATTTCCAGGTCAGGAAAATGAGGCCCCTGGAAGGTGCAGGACCCGAGGATCACTCGGTTCATAGCAGAATCAGTAAGACGCAGACCAAGCCACCGTCTGTCCTGGCAACCATGTTGGGGCTCTTTCCAACACAGTGTCACCAGAGAGAGGCCACCGTCACCGTCTACAGTCTCTGACCGCTTTCACCTTCTTCTGCCTCCGTGTGGTCCGAGGCAAAGCGGAAGTGCTTGAATTTGGCTAACAAGGTGGGAGCTGTCTTGTTACCCCAGTGAGCTCTAGTTCTTTCTGAGATGAGGGGAGATGCTGTGACCCCTGGACTCCCTCGAGGGAAATGCTGGCCCCCAGGGAGGCCTCTCCCCTCCTCCCCCTGCCGCTCCTCACTCACACGGGATGAGAAAACTCATCGGCTGCCATCATGGGCTGGATGGCAGCAAAGGGGATGGTGTGGGAGTCTGGGAGCTGGAGTCAGGCAGCCCTGGATTTGGATCCCTGCCCTGTCTCCTTCTTGCCGTGTGCCTTGGAGTGCATCAGCTACCCTCTGGGAGCCCCAGGTCACCAGACTGTAAAAGTGAGGGTAGTAATGACACCTGTCTTCAGGGACTGTCGTGAGGGTTCGATGAGACAGTGGTTGTCGGTGCCAAGCGCTGCCTGCTGCACAGAGATGCTGGGCCGGGCCCCGCCACCATCTAGGATCCACGGGGACCTGCCCAGGGACCCTTTCCCTCCCTGCTCCAGGGGGCCACAGGAAAAGGGAGGCTGGCTCGCAGAAAGGAGCGTAGTCCCTTAACGAGCTCAGGAAAGCCCATCTCTGGACAATCACGGCGCAGGGCCCTGCAATAACATCCTGCGGGAGAGGCAGGAAGTGTGTCCGGGGGCGGCAGCGTGTGGCAGCCCCTCTGCCCGCGTCTGCCCGTTGTCCTCGAGCCTGAAGGAAGTGCAGGAAGCAGCCACCGGGGGTCAGAGGGAGAGGAGCACTTCCCCTTCCCCACGCATCCTGCACGGACGTGGAGGCGGGAACAGCAGTGCTCTCGGAGGGGTGCTGCCCTGGGGTGCCCACCACCACCCCAGGTGAGACTCCTAGCACTTTCCCTGGAGCCCTTCCCACGCCCCAGTGCCTCGACCTCAGCTGCAGCCAGGGAGCAGGCTGGGTGGAGGGGAGGGTCCCCACCTGCCAGTCAAAGCACCCATGTTCAGGGCAGGCCTTGTGAGTGCTGAGGACAGAGCTTGCCTGTGGAGACAGCACTGCGGGGCGAATGGAGGCAGATGGGGTCCCGGTGCCTGGGGGTCGGATGGATTGCCGAGATGATGAGCAAGTACAGTGATCAGAACAGAGCTCAGGGCACCTGGGGGTGGGCTGAGGGTGTGATAGCTCCAGGGGAGGCTTTGGGCTGGAGGAAGACTGGATGGGGCTGAAGGACCCGAAGGGGTTGGCTGGCCAAGGAGGTGGCAGCTGTACTGAGCGTGGGAGGACCACGCAGCAGGGCTCAGCCGGGACAGACCGCCACTCCGCCAACACTGGTCTGAGGCTGGAGAGAAAGCAGGGCCCTGGGGCCTCGAGGGCGGCCACAGCAAAAAGGATGGACATGTCTGCAGGGTAGCAGGGAACCACCAAAGCCTTTTAAGCAGGGAAGTGACGTGATGGGATCTGCGGTGTGAGTCTTGGCGGGTCCCCTCGCATCAATGAACAAACTTGGTGGCTCAGCTGGTAAAGCATCTGCCTGCAATGCAGGAGACCCCGGTTCAATTCCTGGGTTGGGAATACCCCCAGAGAAGGGATAGGTTACCCACTCCAGGAATCTTGCTTGGAGAATTCCATGGACAGAGGAGCCCGGTGGGCTGCAGCTCATGGGGTCGCAAAGAGACGGATCCACCTGAGCGACTCTCCCTTCATTCTCACACTTCACAGGGACCAGCTCTACTCTCAGGCCTGGAGGAGATTCAAGCTTGCTGCTTGTTGAGCTGGAGTCTGTGTGGTGGGGATCCGTGTGGGACTCAGGCGGGGGAGTGGCTCAGACCCCGGCTTTGTCAGGGGTCTCCCAGTGACCGAGGAAAGTAGCTTTACCCCCTCTGGATCCCACCTCTGAGATGTATATGCAAACAGATGGAGCCAGGTCAGCCTGAGAGGCCCTTTCAGATAAGGTATTCTGCGATCCAAAGGTAGCATTGGTGTCCCCGCTCTAAGGAAGCTTAAGATCTGAGGGTGCCTGATAGAGTGAGACAGCAGGCTTGGTAAATTCTGGCTGATTCTTAGAAAGCATCTGCTCTAGGGCAGGCTCTGGAGGGAGGACCACAGATTCTGTGTCCTGGAGGACGGCTTTTCTGCTTGCAGAGGAGGGATGGGTTGCCGCCATATGCCCACGGCTTTGCTGGATCTGAGTGGATTCTCCACGAATCTCAGCTCTGAGTGAGGACTGTCTCCCTTGGGCACACCCCAGGGATCCTGCCTTCAGGATGCTCTCCAACTGAGTCTTTGGAGTCCTTAGTCCCTGAGTCATGAACAGTGGCCGTTCCCATGAAGACAGGGAGGCAGTGGGGAAAGAGGGTGACAAGTTGTGGATAGAGACCTGGGTTGTATGACAGCTTGTGGTTAGAGACCTGGGTTGTATGCTTGGCTCTGCTGGTGCGCCTTGGGGACATGTCACTCTTCCTCTCAGGGACGTATTTTCCTCATTGATACAATGACCATTTTTCTAAGTAGTCGCTATGTTCTCGGCATTGAGTCTGGTGATGTAAGATGAAAAAGACTAGGTCACTTCTTTCAGGCAGCCTTCAGCTGGGTGGGGAGACACTTACTTTCCATGTAGTGTTCTGAGGACCATGCCAGAGGGATGCCAGGGCTGGGGTAGGGGGAACACAGGTACAGACATGAGGTCATTAGTTCAGTCAAGGAAGGCTTCCTGGAGGAGGAGGCGACATTCACATTTGAATGATCAGTGTGAGTCAGTTGGTAGAAGGAGGTGGGGAGGGGGGAAAGGACTGAAGACATTTTCAGAGAACTAGGAATCCACAGGTCATCTTGCCTTTACAACACCAGCTCTGGCTCCCTCCCAGATTCTGGCTGATACTCAGAAGAGGCCCTCCACTGGGAGGGCCGCCAGCAGTGGAGGTCTCTGGCGGGGACGCCTTTGCACCCTTTGCTGGCACGAACTCTGAGCCTAGCCCACAGCTGGCTTGATGTTGTGAGCTGGTCTTGAGCAGAGTTTTCCAGCAGTCAGAGGGATGTCTCCCTGAGAGCCTCAGAGATTTAGATAAGAGCTGATAGAGCCTGGTCTCTGCCAGGGTTTGCTGGAAGGGATGGCACCCCTCTGCCTCCCACCCCAGGGCCTTCCTAAGGGTAGAACTCCAGGAGAGTGTCTCATCAACGCACACACGCACACCTGGGCACTGACCAGAAGGGTGTGGTCATGTGGGGGAGTCTCAGCGGGCCCCTGAGCGAGCCTGGCTCGTTCTGGTGGGCTCCTGAGTGGGGGTGCTCCGAGGTGAGATCTAAAGGAAGAGAGGGAATGTGCTCGTTGAAGGACGGGGGGCGTTAGAGCGGGCGCAGGTCAGATCCTAGACAAAGGCCTGGCTGGAGCAAGGCCTCCTGGGTTAGGGAGCTTTGTCCATTAAGGAGCAGAAAGCGGGCCAGGTGGCTGGTGCCTCTGGGGAAGAGCAGGAGGCTGATTGACAGGATGATGAAGGGTTGGCCAGGGTTTTGTTCTGTATCCTAAAAGCAGCAGGGATGCTCATCAGCGGGAAGCTAATAGGAGTGGGTTTGTGTTTTGAAAAGAAACATCACCCCCACCCCCTCTCCTTTTTAGCTTGTGAAATCTTAGTTCTCCAGCCAGGGATTGAACCCTCAGCACTGAGAGGGTGGAGTCCTAGCCACCCTCACCCTGGAGGCCTGGAGGAGAATGGGTGGATGGAGGAGATGCCGGCTGTGGCTGGACCCCTCTGTTCAGAGGCTATTGCAGGAGATCAGGGAGGGCTGAGAGGTGGTGGAGGTGGTGATGAGGAGCTGTCAGGTCTGGAATTGGCTGGAATGCACGCAGGCCATGAGGGAGAGGGCATGCCAGCTTGAGGAACCCGAGGCTCAGAGGCAGGGGGCTGTCCAGGCCCATGCGGTGGAGCCGGCGCTGTCTCTCCTGCTCTTTCAAGGTAGATCCTCCCATCAGAAAGCGCCAGAGCAAGAAGCAGCCTTGGACGTCAGCTCATCTGTTTACAAAGCAGAGAAGGAGATGCAGGCATAGGGAATGAACGTGTGGATCCCGAGGGGAAAAGGGGAACTGAGGTGAATCGGGAGGCTGGGACCGAGGCACATAGACTACTGGTGCATAAAGCAGACCACCGGCGGGAACCTGCTGTGTAGCCCGAGAACCTGCTCAGTGTTCTGTGTTGTCCTAAATGGTCAGGAAATCCAAGAGAGTGGGGAGATACTTATACGTGTGGCTGCTTCACGTTGCTGCACAGCAGAAATCAACGCAGCAACGTAAAGCAGCTCTGCTCCAGGAACAACTAAAAGAAAAAATCAACTCATCCGATTCTTAGATTTTGTAGATAAGGAAACCCAAGCCCCAGGGGGTGAAGGCTTTGGGGCCAGAGAGCCCCCCGGGAGTTAATTAATTAACGGCCTGGTCTAGGCACACATAAGCACGGCTCTGCTGACCCCTAGAGAGTGGGAAAAGTGTTTGTTCAGGAGGTCGACCGCTTGGCAGAAGTCCCTCCAGCTGCTTTCCCAGCCCCCTTGCGTGGTTGGCTCCCGTCTCGGCCATGGCCTGGGGTTAGAGGATCCAGATATCCGGGGCCACCGAGACCTGGCTGGATTTCCCCACATCTTGGGTTCCCAGTGTTGGGACTAGTTGGTCAGCAGGACGCTGGAGGGGCCAGGTGGCAGGGAAGCAGAGCCACCCTGTTCTCTGGGTGAGTTTTCCAGCATCTGCGCTTAGGGAGAAGCCTGCATCCCCAGGTTCCCCAGACGCGCCTCCAGTGGGGCGGAGCCCAGCAGCCGAAATCGGAAAGTGGAAATTGTCCTTTGTGCCTGAATATTAGGACCTTGTTGCTTATCTTTTTCTTATTTTTAATTATTTTTGATTTTTTCCTTTTAACTTTTTTATTTTGTATTGGAGGCTAGCCGATTGATGGGCTTCCCAGGTGCTGCTAGTGGTAAAGAACCCGCCTGCTAATGTAGGAGACTTAAGAGCTGCAGGTTCGATCCCTGGGTTGGGAAGATCCCCTGGAGGAGGGCGTGGCAACCCACTCCAGAATGCTTGTCTGGAGAATCCCGTGGGCAGAGGAGCCTGGTGGGCTACAGTCCGCAGGGTCACAAAGGGTCGGACACGACCGAAGTGACTTACCAAGCACAGGATGCGTAGCGGATTGATGATGCTGTGATAGTTTTGGGGGGATGGCAAAGGGACTCAGCTGGACATGTGCATGTGTCTGTTCTCCCCCGGACTCCCCTCCCATCCAGGCTGCCACAACGAGCAGAGATGAACCTTGGTGTTCGGAATCGAATGGTGTGACAGGGTCTGACAGATGTTATCCAGCACTGAGCTGAGTCCAGATGTAAGAGACCATTCTGGAGACAGGTTGGTGTGGGGGCCAAAATGTTGGAATTTTCACTTGTCTTTTTTTGAGAAAAGCAGGCTGACTATTTGAAATTGGGCTTGCATTAGGAAATTTCCTAACACGTTTTCGGGCAGCTGCCTGAGTAACCTGTGGTCAGAGTCATCTGACCTTGTCCCTGAGGAATCCGTGGGGTCCCAGAAGGACCCGGGGGCTCTGTTCTCCGCAGCTGCCTCCTCGAGCTCCAGGAACATTCAAGCCAAGAGGACAAGAGCATTGGCTCTGGGGGGCTTGTAGAGGCCCTGGAATCGTGCAACCCTGGCGTGGGGGGCCTGGGGGCACAGTCGTGACCTGGCTTTACTGACTCCCTGCGTGACATCCGTACTCTGAACCCCACATCCCGGTTTTGCTAAGTGGGGCTGGGAATCCCTATTTCACAGTGTCATCATGAGTATGGAATGAGATCACGGGTGGAAAGCGCTTAATAGATGGTTCAGGGTTGAAAAGGAGTGCTCAGTCAGTTTAAATTCTGCCTGTGATTTCTTACTCTGGGACGCCAACATCAGCTGAGATCCAGGCCGATTGAATCAGAGGAACAGAACCTTCTTCAGCTCTGGCCAGTCCTGGCTGTCTCTGGGGGTTGCTGCCATGGCAACGGGTCTGTGGAGCGGTGAGGATGCCCACCAGGCAGCTCGCTGCCTGGCCTGCTGGCGCCTGGTGCAGCTGGGGAAGCTTCCTGAGCCACTGGCCTCATCTCAGGCCACCCCTGGGGTGGAGGGGCAGAGAACTCTTCGCCCAGGGCTGGGGAGATCCCCCCTCGCTGGGACCTGCCAGGGCCCTGGGGGTGGGCCCAGCGACAGGAGCCGCGGAGTCTCCGAACTGCTGGGGCGGGGTGTGAGGCCCTGGAAATCAGCTCCTCTCTCTGTGACTGAAGGCAGAACGGACCCAGTAATGCCTGCAGTGTGCCCCACGGAGTGGGATGCTCCTTCCCTGAGGGTTCGTTTTCACAACAACCCTGGGCGATAAGTGCGACCCCCCCCCCCCAGCAGGGAGGTGGAGGGCGAGGCCCAGAGACAGAAGCCGTTCATGCTTAACGCACAGCTTGAGTTTGCAGCCAAGATGCCTCTGATTTCGGTCCTGTGTTCTTCCTACCACCTCGTGTTACCTGTCGTCTGTCCAGCTCTCAGGAAAGTGTCTGGTTTAGCCCTCTATGGCATTTCTAGTCCCTGGGAAGGTGCTTCATATTAAGAGAATCTGAAAGTCGCTCAGTCGTGTCTGACTCTTTGCAACCCCATGGCCTATACAGTCTATGGAATTCTCCAGGCCAGAATACTGAAGTGGGTAGCCTTTCCCTTCTCCAGCGGATCTTCCCAACCCAGGGATTGAACCGGGGTCTCCTGCATTGCAGGTGGATTCTTTACCAGCTGAGCTACCAGGGGAGCTCAAGAACACTGGGGTGGGTAGCCCATTCCTTCTCCAGCGGATCTTCCCGACCCAGGGACTGAACCGGGGTCTCCTGCATTGCAGGCAGATTCTTTACCAGCTGAGCTAAGGTGGCTCCACATGTATTAAGGGTTCAGTTAAAACTTATTGGACCCGTGAATTGCTGGGGACCATCGCGGTGGCATTTTTCAAACATTTGTTTTTGGTGGGAGGATAATCGCTTTACAATACTGCGTTGGCTTCTGCTAGGCAGAAACACCTGTCAGCTCGATCGGCCATAGGCGTACGCACGTCCGCTCCCTCTTGAACCCCCTCCCGCCCCTCTAGTTTCACAAAGCAATGGTTTGAGTTCCCCGCGTCGCACCCACCCCCCGCCCCCCGCCGCAGGCTGTCTGCTTCACCCAGGTGATGTACAGGTTTCCATGTGCTCTCGCAACTCCCCCACCTTCTCCTCCCCTCACAGCGCCCACGCGTCTGCTCCCTCTGACTGCGTCTCCAGTCTCCATCGCTGCCCTGCGAATAGGTTCTTCCGAACCACTTCTGGGTTCCATAGCGTTGATACTCGGCATTTGTCTTTCTCTTTCTGACTGACCTCACTCTGCCTAACAGGCTCTAGGATCACCCACCTCATTAGAACTGACTCAAATGCATTCCTATATGGCTGAGTAGTATCCCATTGTACCTGTGTGTGTAGCATCATTTTTTACAGGTAGAGTCCTAAAAGTTGGCCAGGTAAGTGTGCATGGGCGTGGGCTTCCAGCAGACCCTATTAGGGGAGAGAGAGACTTAGGCCTTTGTGATGAGAGTCCTCCCTTGGCTTTCAGCCTCTCTTCACCAGCCAGTATTCCCATGAGCTCTAGTCACACTGGATTCCACCCTGAATGTGCATTGAAACTCCCTTCTGTGCCTTCTTTCCTATTTTTCCCTGACTTGGAATATTCTCATTTCCGTCTTTTCTCGAGGATTCCCATACCCACCTTCAAGTTTCAAATGCCCCGTCCGTGACGTTTCTGTTGAGGGCTTTAAGGCAACGCCTCTCTACATTTCTTTGAATTCTAGGTGCACAGCGAAGGGGCTCAGCCAGACACGTGTCCGCGCCCCCAGACTCCTCTCCCTCCAGGCTGCCCCACAACACGGAGCAGAGCGGGACCTTGGCGTTTAAAATCGAATGCTGTGACAGGGCCTGACAGATGCCCTCAAACACTGTGCTGAGTCCGGATGGGGGAGATCATTCCGGAAATGTCTGTGTGTGGGCCAAAACGCTGGGACTCTCTTCTTTGTTGTTGAGAAAAGCAGGTTGCAGATTTGCAATTGGGTTGCAGCCCTCTAAATCTCTCTGCCACCTGTGGGTCTCTTTGGCGTGTCCTTGGTGACTTTCTGCGAGGCAGTCTGTCTTCCGGTGCTACCTTCCTCCCCTTACAGACAGGTGCTCCTAGCAGGCCTTGACTCTGATGCTGTGTCCTCTGGGGCGTCTGGCCCACTGGCACACCAGCAGTTGTAAAGTGTGTGGACTTGAACGGCGCCGACTTGGAGCAGGGCTCCCCATCCCGGGTCCCTGTCACCCCGACACTGGCATGGGGCTGGATCAGCAAGGCGTCGGGCTAGGACCGGGCAGGGCTGGGGTAGGGCCTCCATCTGCCTTCTCTCCCCACGTGTGCGCTGAAAGCAGCCTCTCCAGGGACCTCCTTGACCTCTGCTGACCTTCACTGGGGCTGTTTTCTCATTCTCTTGGATCAGGCTGAGAAAAACAGGAAGAATCATTAAGAGATAGAGCCATCTGAGCCAGCAAGATGATGCCTGATGCTTTTTACAGACCCCGAAAGCTTTGTTTGGGCGCTGTGACAAAAGAGCGGGCCTTTCCTGCCGGCTTCGGGGAGAAGCTGCCACTAACCTGGAGCCAGCCCAGCGCCTCGCCCAGCTCACTTTGCTCCTCTTCCACTTCCTTCCACACTTGGAGTCTCTAGTGTTTTCCACACTTCAAAAGGGTAGAGTGGTAGCCAGAATCTCTCCCCAAGAGATCATCTCACTCCTTGCTACTCAAAGTGTGGTCCGTGGACCAGCAGTGCAGGAGGCTTGCTAGAAAGGCAGCTCCTAGGTTCTGCCACGCCTGCTGATAGAGTCTGCACCTTAGCAAGGTCCCCGGGGAATGGGTTTGCACATTAAAGCTTGAGAAGTGTGGCTCTAAGTCACTTTTAAAAAAATAAGAGGTGGCGTCTGAAGCCTGAAGAGGGAAATCGGTTAGTGGCAAAATTAATTTGGTTCAACACTCATCTGTTGGAGAGCTGCTATATGCCAGGCCTGTGCTAGGCGCGGTGGGGGGATGGGAAGCAGAGCTCCTGGTCTTGGGTCTCCAGTCATTCTCTCTTGTGGGGGGCTTCCCAGGTGGCACTAGTGGTAAAGAATCTTCCTGCCAGTGCAGGAGGTGCAAGAGACAAGGGTTCGACCCCTGAGTCAAGAAGACCCCTGGGAGCAGGAAATGGCAACCAACTCCAATATTCTTGCCTGGAAAATTCCACTGCCGGGAGCTCAGTGGGCTACAGTCTGGGGGTGCCAAGAGTTGGGTATCCTCTCTGGTACCGAGCGCTGCCTTGCTGGCACCAGGGCCTCAGCAAGTGTTTGCTGAGTGAATAAGACTCTTGAATTCCAGCCCCGGGGTTTCTTCCACTTCACTACAGCTGCCTTTTATAATTACCAGGCTTCTTGAGTAACTTGTAGCACTTTCAGACAGAAATAAATACATTTCTTAAGGAGGGATTCAGAGGGCAGGCTGTATCCTTGGTTTTACCAACTCTGGGCTGCAGACTTGGGCTCCAAGACTCAAGTCAGGAGAAAAGGTTCGTCTGATCCAGAAATCCATGTATCAAAAATGATGGAGGGAGCGGGTCTATACCAAAGCAAGATAAACATCTCTGAGGACTTCCTTGGTGGCTCAGTGGTAAAGAATCTGCCTGCCAAAGCAGGAGACCCGGGTTCCATCCCTGCGTCAGGAAGATCCCCTGGAGAAGGAGATGGCAACCCACTCCAGTGTTCTTGCTTGGAGAATCCCATGGACAGAGGAGCCTGGTGGGCTACAGTCCATGGGGTTAGAAAGGAGTCGCACACAACTCAGTGACTAAACAACTGAAATGTCTCTAATGAAGTGATGTAGGACATAGAACAGGTTCAGGTGTCAGAGCCCCACTCCACCTCGCCAAAGGTCTGGTGATAGTTCTCATGTCTGTGCTGGTATTCAATTACTTTTGTTAAAAGATAAAGCATATTAAAAATTCTTGCGTTTTTCTTTTTGTCCCTTTCCGACGTTCATGTTGCTGCAGTGAGGACCTAGTGGGTCCTCTTCTGCCCAGGCGGATGTCTTCTGAGTGTTCCAGGTGGCTCTTGTCCCCTGAAGTCTGATCTTTGTTGGAATGTCTAGTTCTCTCTTTAAGGGCTTTTCCATTGTTTTAACATTTGCTTTTATGCTTCCCAGGCGGTGCTAGTGGTAAATAACCTGCCTGCCAGTGCGTGGGTTCAATCCGTGCGTCGGGAAGATCCCCTGGGGGAGGGCACGGCCACCCACTCCAGTATTCTTGCCCGGAGAATTCAACTCCATGGACAGAGGAGCCTGGAGGACTATAGTCCATGGGGTCACAGAGAGTCGGCCACGACTAAGTGACTTTTCATGCATGCATGTGATCGTTAGAAATCGGTTTTCTTTCCTGTTTTTTTTTTTCCCCTTTCTGTGTTTTCAGAGATGCTAGACGCAGTAGTTGGGTTTTTAACTAAAGAGTCTGTATTGTTCTACTTTTAAGTTGGGGTACAATTGCTTTACAGTGTCATGTTGGTCTCTGCTGTAGAGGGAGGTGAGTCGGCTGCAGGTATACACATGTCCCTTCCCTCGTGGACATCCCCACCCCTAGTCCCACCCAGCTCGGCCATCACAGAGCTCCCTGGGCTATACAGAGGGAGAAACTGCCCTTATTTCTGAGAAGGACTTTGCTTCTCCCTCTCCTGTTCACCAAAATGGTGACTGTGCAGCACATTCTCCCCTGCATCTGTGCTTCCTCTGTTTTTCCGAAAGCTGGGTATTCTGCTCCTGTGAAGGGGGATAGGGTTTTAAACTTCTTTGCCTGGAAGCTGTCACATACTACCTTGTGTCCGAATTGTAAATTACTTTTCAGTTGGGAGAAAAAAACATGTCCCCATTGCATGCTTCTTTAACAATCTTATTTTGCAGTAATAGCTTGGATGTCAACACTTCGAGGCCTCTCAACTTCTTCGAGACCACTGAGATGGGTGGAAAGCGTCTTTATTTATTTTTGTTGTCCTTGTCAAACTCTTAAAATATTGTGCACTGGCAGTTTTCAAAGCACAGTGATACGAAGTGGTGTTATTCTTGGAAAAGTTGGAAACAAGAACCAAGGAATCCATCTGTTCCTTGCATTGGTCAATTTGCTGGCATCTAGAATAATTATACTTTTTTTTAATAATAAAGATAGCAGTTGCTAAGTTTTTTTCAGTCTCAGACACTATTCTAGTGTCGTTAATAAGGCTATATCACTGAACTGCTACTACCACACTATGAGATGTCCACATTACACAGACTGTCCCTCACAGGGCAGTTTGGAGGGACTCGTGTAGTTAGTAGTGACAACAGCAGGACGTGACCTTTGGTTGCTTAGACCCTGGACCACGGGCCCGCCCTACCCTCTCTGCATCTTGCTTCTGGATGTGGTGGTCACTCTGGATTTCAACATTATGCTGCTGACACGTTTCTTCCCCGAGTAAGTCTTTTCCTTCTATATTAGTGTTTCAGTTGTGCATTACTGCATAACTCACTCACTGGCTCGCCACTCAGTCGTGCCTAACTCTGTGACTCTTTGGACTGTCGCCCTCCAAACGCCTCTGTCCATGGGACTTTTCAGGCAAGAATACTGGAGCAGGTTGCCATTACCTCCTCCGGGGGATCTTCCCAACCCAGGGTATGAATCTGTGTCTCCTACAGTTTCTTTATTACAGGCAGATTCTTTACCCCTGAGCCTTTGAGGAAGCCCATTATTGTATAACCAATAGTCCAAACATAGAGGCTTAAAAAATTACTTGTGTTAAAAGATAAACTGAGGCATGTTAAAAATTCTGAGTTTATGTGAGCAAGAAACCCATTCTAATCGGGCAGTGCCACACTTCCTAACCAGAAGGGGTTAGGAGTACTCCACCCACTGAAAGTAGGGCCAAGACTTTTGTAGAAAGGATGCAAAAAGAAAGCAGGGAAATTATTTGATTGGTTAAGGCTTAAGCAGTTGCCTCATTTGAGAAAACCTAGTTGGCTGTGATCGACGGTCCTTAGGTTTGGATTCGTTAACCTTGAGGCAGTTTGGGGTTAAGTTCTGGTTCGCTGAGAGCGGCTACAAGGCATTGGAGCTGACTCAGTTAGTGGCCTCCTTGTCCCCATCATGGCTTCACTGACAGTTCTCTTGCTGTGGATCAGACAATTCGCAGGCACTCAGGGCTCCCAGGAGCGTGAAAGCAGAAGCTGCCAGATCCTCTTAAGGATTCGGCCTGGAACTGGCGTCACTTCTGTTACCTTCCTTTGGTTATATTATGTCACAGGACAGGTACAGATTCAGTGTGGGGGTGGATCACTCCAAGCTGTGGTTCCTTGGGATTCCTGTTTGGAGAGAAACTGTCAGCTGGCCAATGTGAATTATCTGGTATAGGACAGTGGTTAAATGAGTCTGGAGGCCAGATGTGGATTAAAACCCTGGCTTTGTCCCATTTCAACTGCGTGAAGTTAGATGAGTGACTTACACATGACTCCGCATCTAGTTCTTTCCCTGTAAGAGCGGCAAGCTAGTAGTTCATCCCTTTTGTGGACTGCAAGAATATCAAACCAGTCCATCCTGAAGGAAATCAGTCCTAAATATTCACTGGAAGGACTGTGGCTGAAGCGGAACTTCCAATACTTTGGCCACTTTATGCGAAGAGCTGACTCACAGGAGAAGACCCTGATGCTGGGAAAGGTTGAAGGCAAAAGGAGAAGTGGGTAGCAGAGGATGAGATGGTTGGATGGCATCACCAACTCCAGGAGACAGTGGAGGACAGACAAACCTGGCATGCTGCAGTCCATGGGGTTGCAGAGTCGGACATGACTGAGCGGCTGAATGGGAACCATAAAATAGCTCGAAGTCACTAACTGAATATCACGCTGTGCCAGGCACCGTGCTGAGCACCGTCTCAGGGACCCTATGGAGAGTCTCCCGTTGTCTTTCGGATTGACAGGGAGATTCAGACCCAGGGAGAGGATGTCCCTTGCCCAGGTTCACCCGGCTGCTAAGGGACAGCACAGGGATCTGAATCCAGGCTCCCAAATCTGTGGTCTTCCTCACGCGCTGCGTTTCTCAAGAGTGGCTCTCTCTCCGTGAGACACAGGGAGGGCAAAGCGCTTGGTGCGGCATGTGGTGCAATATAAACGCACCAAGTCGGCCGTGGTTATGAAAGTCCACAGAGGCGCGTCATCCTGAGAGGCCCAGCTTTGGCATCACCGTCTTTCACTCCTTGGCTAAAACAAATACAAGCTGTTCATTCCCATTAAAAATCACCTGGTTCCAGGTAGCATTCCCATTCAGAGGCATTTGGGCTCATCTCCCACATAATTCGCTTCCTGAATTTGCTGCTTTGTCTGCAGCAGGGGGGAGTCTCAGGCTTTCCTTCTAGGAAATCAACCTGGATCGACGCTTGGCCTCCAGCATGTTGCTGTAGATAAAAATCTATCTGGCCTCTGAAGATGAGGCTGATTATCTAGGCTTTAGCGCCTGAAGCTCCACGGGGATGCTCAGAGTGATACAGGGTATTTAAGCCTGTTTGTAACGTGTGTTCAGATTTTCCTGTCTCTGTCCCTTGGTTTTCAGATTTGAGCCATTTCCTGACATTGTGAATCTGTTTGTATATCTGCTTCCTCTTTCTGTCTTCTAACTTATGAACTGTTGGCTGTCTGTTGGGACTTTTTTTTCTCTCATAGAATGAAGACAAACTTTCTGCTACTTGGGTCTGGCTAAGCATTACTATAGGGCTTCCCCGGTGGCACTAGTGGTAAAGAACCCACTGTCAATACAGGAGACGTAAGAGATGCAGGTTCGATCCCTGGGTCGGGAAGATCCCCTGGAGGAGGGCGTGGCAAC
Organism: Antilocapra americana; assembly: GCA_007570785.1. Classification (NCBI taxonomy): domain Eukaryota; kingdom Metazoa; phylum Chordata; class Mammalia; order Artiodactyla; family Antilocapridae; genus Antilocapra; species Antilocapra americana. Next base: position 153,595 of record ML663051.1, on the reverse strand, counting down.
CCACCCCAGTGCTCTTGCCGGGAGAATCTCATGGACAGAGGAGCCTGCTGGCTATGGTCCACAGGGTCGCAGAGTGGACACGACAGCATACACAGAACATGGTTATGGCTGGAAAGAAAGGGTTGTCCTCAATTCCCCTTTGGTTCTCTTTCATTACATCTAACTCATCAGCAAGTCCCACTGGCTCTGCCTCCAGACCGCACCCTCAGGTTGTCCCCTTACTCACCATCACCTCTGGTACCTCTTTCAGATATCTTCCATCTGAACTACACAGAAGCCCCCTCCCTGGCATCCCAGCGTACACAATTCCCCACCTTTGGAACCGTTTCCATGTGGCGTTTGACCTGATCTTTGAGAACTGTCCTCCAACTGCGCCATTCCTTGCTCAAACCCCCTCAGTGGTCTCCCATGGCGTTCGCACTTAATGTGGTGTCTGACCAGGGCCCAGGAGGACCTACCTGACCTGGGTGTGTTTTTCAGCCTCCCGCTCCGGCCCTCTTCCGGCTGGGTGTTGTTTGTAGCACTCATCACTGTCTGGAACTGTTTACTGCTTGTTCTGTGGTCTAACCTCCATTTCCCATCCTCACCAATCCCCCCTCCTGTAGAGAAAACAAGCGACCAGGGGCAGAGACTTTACCTTCTCACCGTCTTGTACCTGGCATTTGAAGTCTGCCCGTCACATGGAATTTTGCATGAGTGAAGGCAGAAGCTGCTCCTTTGTATGAGCTCTAACTTCCTAGATGAACCGTTTCCATAGCTTGGCTTGTTTCTGGACTTCGTGGCATCTGGTGTCTTAGTGTCCTGACCAGGGGTCAAGCCTGCAGGCCCTGCAGGGGAAGTGTGGGTCCTAACCACTGGGCCGCCGGGGGAGTCCCCACCACTCTGGCCTTTCGTTACAGGCATAGGAATCTCTTTTGAGTCCTGGCTCAGCTACAGAAGTAGAACCTTCCATTTTATATATAAAAAAAATCAGCTACATTAGTATCGTTTTCTAGAGCTTCTTGTGATGTACTCCCAAATCACTCCATGAGCAATGCGTGAAGCTGGGGGAACACAATAATATTCTTTTCCTCATAACCCTCTCACAGGGGTGTCTTTCTTTATCATCTCTGCCCTCCATGGTGAGTGGGTTGGAGGTAATGACCTGTGACACAATACAGCCAATATTTTCTCCTCAAATAGTCTCCTTTAAAAAAAACCTTGTTTGTTTTTAATGGAAGCACAATTGCTTTGCAGTATTGCGTTGGCTTCTACCAAACGTCAACATGAGCCAGCTGTAGGTTTACCCGTGTCCCCTCCTCACGGGACCGCTAGGCTGTTCCCGAGCCAGATTTGAGTTCCCTGAGTCACACAGCAAATCCCCATTTGCTCCCAAATAGCCTCTTAATCACCACCCACAGGCAGCGGCTCTTTCTCATCAATCTCTCTCATCCTTCTACTGGCAAGCCGGTCCCTGCTGCGGTGACTTCTAGTGGAGATCGTGCTGAAATCTGAATGCCACGCCCCGACTCTGCAGCTTGGTGCTACGTTTGCTGTGTCTTTACCTTTCATCACCGCGATCTTTCCTCGAGGAGGTTCATTTCCTTTGCAAAGCTCACGTTGCGTCCCTGTTCATGTGCCTCACACATTTTCCATCTCAGCCCCTATTGATCCTAAACCATTTCTCTAATGTTTTAATTAGTTTCAGAGCAGCTTGAAAGTAGCAATGAGAAGAAATAGAGAAGTCAAGATAATGGAGCATTATAACATCCAACTGTGTCTGGACCTGCAGCGTAAGAGATAAAACCAGAAAGGGCCTTGAGCAGCGAGGCCCGTTAACGCTGTCTGTGAAGAGAGCTCAGCCCAGTGGAAGCAAATACAGAATAAGACTGTGACTCCTCAGCTATTGTTTCAGGTAATTGCAAGGTGGCTGTCGAGAGAGAGGAGACGCCTGGGGAAAGAAAGCAAGGAATAGGCAAGGCTTGAAAACATTTTTGAGGAAAGAACTTAGTGGGCATAGTGAAACAGGAAGCTCTGTGGACTGAGTTAGCCAGCCTGAGCTCAGGGACCACGGCCGTGTCTAACTCAGGGGAGCTAAGCCAGGCCGTGAGGGGCCACCCAAGACGGTAGGGTCAGGGTGGAGAGGGCTGGCAGACTGTGGTCCTCTGGAGAAGGGAGCCGCAAGCCACTTCAGGGTTCTGGCCTTGAGAACCCCATGAAAGGCGTGAAAAGACAAAATGACGGGGAGGCCGGGCATGCTGCGATTCGCGGGGTCGCCAAGAGCCGGACACGACTGAGTGACTGAACTGAACTGAGCTGAATCGAAAGTGGTGTCCAGCTGCTCAAGGGCCGATGAAGAGGCCAGGTTGCTGGGAAGGAAAATTCGCTCTATTTTGGATGCTAGCAACCGTGGCAGAGGGTGGACTCCTGTCTGAAGGCCTTCCCCGTGACCCCCCGCCCCACCAGACAATCAGGAGGCAAGAGCTTTTGTGGGTTGCGGGAGGGGGCTACGTGCCGAAACAGCACAGTCAGCTCTGAGAGTCACCTTGAAAACTGGTCATCCGTGGTCTGACCAGCGTCATCCCAATCATTTTAAATTTCGCTTATTTTTAGCTGGAGGCTACCTGCTTTACAGTGCTGTGTCAGCTTCTGCTACGATTGTCTCAGGGGTCGTTAGTCCTCAGGTCCAAGGTCAGTTTGTTCCCACTTCTTGAGGCCGGTTCTTGGAACTGTGGGGGCTGATGTCAAGGCTACAGCCTGGCCATCTTGCAGTTAGCTTCTGCACCTGGTGGGCGTTTCTGTCTCTATAAGCCAGCTCACAGGACGCGGCTCAGAGGATTGCATACAGCCCGTGAGAAGGAGCTAGCGGGTCGTGACCACACCTAACGACTGCATTTTTCTCACTTCTCTGATTAAACCTCTTCTTTGGCTATATAGCTTTTCCGCAGACAAAAAGCAGGCAGAGTACATGGCAGGGGCGTGGTGTGTGTGTTGGGGAGAAGGACTGCAAGATCCTGCTCTTTTCAGAAGCATCTAGAACAAAAGTCTATCAGCTTTCTCAGGAAGGTGAATTGCTAAGAAACCATGAACCTGGATTTAAAAAGCTATTGAGTATTGAGACCTAAAGCAAGTTCCAGGCCAGCATCCTTGCACCAGCAGGAGGCAGAAGATGGCAACCCCGAAAGGGTGTAGACTCCCCAAAATCCACTTTAGACACGGCTGGAACGGATAATGAAAAACGGAGCCCCTCCAAGAGGGAAGGGTCAGAGGCTGCAGAGAAAAACCCACGGAGGAGTTCCAACCAGAAAGTAGAATCAAGATCGAATAAAGGACCGTGACCTTTGGTCTTCGTAAGGCGCTCCCCTCGGGACTTCAGAACTGCTACGGGCCATGATTACTGTGTGTTTTTATTTTCACCCTTTCTTTTCAAGGGCTTCCCTGGTGGCTCAGGTGGTAAAGCATCCACCTGCAATGCAGGAGACCCGGGTTCGATTCCTGGGTCGGGAAGATCCCCCAAAGAAAAGAATGTCTGTCCACTCTAGCATCCTTGCCTGGAGAATTCCACGGACAGAGGCTACAGTTCATGGGGTCGCAGAAAGTCAGACACGACTGAGGGAATTTCTTTCGCAACAAGGAAATTTCAATTTGCTGTTACTCTGTCCCTGTGCCCTGACTGTGTACTGGGTGTGTGTGGTACTTGGTGGGTGGTGAGTTTCCTTGTTAGTTCGTAGGTCACTGGACCACAAGGAGACCTCTCAGAGAAGACTGCATCATTAGCATGTTTTTTCCCTCTTTTTACGGCTGTGCCCCGAGGTTTACAGCATCTCAGTTCCCGGTCCCAACTGGGGGTTGAACCTGGGCCAAGGCAGTGGAAGCCTGGAATCCTGACCACTAGGCCACCAGGGAACTCGCACACCATTGGCGACCTTGAGCTTTGTGCTGGAGGTGGTGACGGCAAGTGTGAAGGGAAGAGCGAAACTGGTCTTTACTGGTCGGCGGAGCAGGCGGCGTTGGAGACTGCTGGCGCGTTCCAAACCCTGCTTCTTCTGCTTTATGAGGGTTTACACAGTAAGTAGTAGCCCCTGAAGTTAAGTGGGGCCAGGGCACTGAGTTCCGCCGGCCTGCGAAATGGGACTTGAGTTTATGGGCGGTACCTCCGGTTTTGCCCCCACAACCCTTGAGGCCTCCACACTGCAGAGAATTCAGTGGAGGGCGCTTTGGCTTCAAGGTCCTTGAACAACCATGCGGAGCAGAGCCTTTGACACGCATTGGGATGTGAGGTGAGCAGGATATAAGCCTTTACTATGTGAGGGAACCCAGCAAACACGCCTTCATCCTACTGAGATTTTGGGGTCACCTGTTATCACAATTAGCCTCCCTTGACCAATGAAGTCATTGAATTTATGCAGGATGAAACATACAGGATACGTACTGGTTTCACCACCTTCCAATTTTTTTTTTTGCACCGAGTATTTACAAAGGGTCTTTGTAACTAAAAGCTGACTTCTGAGTGAGTGAGACTAGACTTTCTTAATGCTGCGCACTGTTCTTGTCCCCTGAAGTCGGGGAGTCCCCAGGTATCAATGTTACTGCGTGTCTAAACTAACCCAGAAACTACTACTTACTCGCTGTGTAATCCGTCTGGGCCTCAGTTTCCTCATCAGGAAATGAGTATAGTGTCTTGGGTGGTGGTGAGAGTTAAGCCCCTTGATTCCTGTGTTGTGCTCAGCACAGAACCTGGTCATGTACCATGCTCAAGAAACGTTTCATCACTGTCATTGTCATCATAAATTGCAAGGCACTAGGGAGAGACAGCACCCAGTGATTTAGACAAGGTCTGGCCTTCTGAGGTGTCTGCTCACCTCACAGCCCTTCGTTTTTGATCTTGCCCTCATTCAGTACAGTGTCTTTCGAGTCCTTCTTTTGGCCGTGCCATATGGCGTGTGGTATCTTAGCTCCCCAATCAGGGATCAGACCTGCAGTGCCTGCGCTGGGAGCATGGAGTCTTAACCACGGAACTGCCAGGAAGTCCTTATTTTAAGAGGGAGAAATTGCCCCTCTCCAGATGACTCCAGAACACATCGGTTGAGGTCGTGCCTGTTCTGCCCATCTGAGTGTCCTGAGTCCGTGTGCCCCCTTTAGAGGCTTTATGCTGTGGGTGCAATATTTGTCTGTATTCTGCGGCAACTGGGGTGGGAGGACCAGAGGGAGGTTAGGATGTGCACTGGTGGAAAGAACCACTTCCGGCTCAGAGCCACTTCCTCCCTAGAGCGCTGGGATAGCCACGGCTGCCCTCGTACCTACAGAAGTTGATTTTGCTCCTTCTTTTCCTGTCTCTGTTCCCAAGGTGCACTGTCCAACCATCTCATTTCTAATGATGTGTAGGCAAGACTTGCAAGACTCAGCAGGTTTAAAAATCTCTCCTTTTTTAATTTTTAAAGATTTATTTTGGCTGTGCTGGGTCTTTGTTGTGGTGTGTGAGCTTAGTTGCCCTGTGGCATGGGGGACCTTATTTCCTGGACCAGGGATCGAACCTGCATCCCCTGCATTACAAGGCAGATTCTAAACCACTGGACCAAGTGGAAATATTAGTCACTCAGTCGTGTCTGACTCTTTGAGACCCCATGGACTGTAGCCCGTCAGGCTCCTCTGTCTGTGGGATTCTGAAGGCAAGAGTACCGGAGTGGGTTGCCATTTCCTTCTCCAGGAGATCTTCCCAACCTAAGGATCGAACCCAGGTCTCCTGCATTGCAGGCAGGTTTCTTTACCATCTGAGCGACCAAGGAAGTCCCCAGTCCCTTCTTTAAAAAAAGCATTAACCTGTGAGAAGCTACACCAGCGATGGCCTCACCCACCCGCTGCACTGTGCCTGGTTTACTTGTCCGTCTGAGCTAGTGTCGTCATGTCCACGTGGCCGGCATGGACCATCTCCAAGCACAGCCTCCTTAGTGAGGCTAACTAGACAGGCACACCCACTTGCCTTGGCATGCTTTGCAGATGACCCAAGCTGCAAACACCAACACATGTAAGACATATGCTCTCTTCTTTGTATAATTCCAGGCACCAAAATATGCCTACACGTAGTGGGTGTGTGCATACAGACTCAAGTGCATTCTTTTCTGCCTGGTAGGAATGTGCTTCTGTGAGGTTCCATCTACTCCCACACGGAACCTCCATGGCTGGCACATCTCCTAATTATTCCATCCACTCCCTCCCCACAGACCCTTGGTGTGTATATTTTGGCACATTCGCCTGATTCCTCCTCCTTTTCTCTCCCTCTTTCTCTGCCTACCTCCCTCCCCCTTCCTCCTCTCCACGACTCTTTAGAAAATTTGTTAAACTATACACTCTTTATTATTAATGTACATTTATGAAAAATTCTTCCCAGTTACAAAAGTGCATGGTTATAAAATCGTCTCCATACAAAGGTTGGCACCGTCCCACTCCCCGCCCTGCCCTAACCCTCCCACCCCCAGACATCAGCTCTCCGCCGTCTTCGAGAGAGCTCCCTGGGTCCAGAACTCTCCAGCCCGTGTGCTGCGGCCGACTCGATGGTGCTCGGCGAAGGACCTTGCAGCCTGCCTCCTCCCCTTCCCTGCTGCCTCCTTCTGAAGCTGGGGAGAGCAGATGAGCTTCTCCAGCTTCGGGAAGATGTTCTTTGGAGGAATGGACACGCGTGTCTCCTGGTACCCTTTCAGAGCTGGAACCAATGTCGGTGACACAAACAAAGACATCCCCAGGGAGAACGGGGCCCTGGGTCTCCCCTGGTGGAGAAGTAGCTGTCCCGGTCTGTTCAAAGTCCATTCACCATGGTGCTCTAAAGGAGCCGCTGTCGCTCAGTCGGGTCCAGCTCTTTGCGACCCCATGGACTGCAGCTCAGCAGGCTCCTCTGTCCATGGGATTTCCCAGGCAAGGATGCTGGAGTGGGTTGCCATTTCCTTCTCCAGGGGATCTCCCTAACCCAGGGATCGAACCCGTGTCTCCTGCATCCACAGGCGGATTCCTAACCACTGCGCCCCCTGGGAAGCCCCTAGCAGCCTAGGGGACCTTCATCGACAGGGTTTCCTGGGAATCCCTGTGGGGAAGGAGATGCAGATGAGGGCTTGTCATCGGGTGGGCTCAGACGTGGTGGCTTTTCTGAACAGTTTTCTTGGCCCGGACCTTGACTGTCGTAGCCCTGTTGGGTAGCTAAGCTCTGCTATCCTCAGGCTGGGCCTGCCCGTATCTTCTGTGATGAGGAAGCGATTCCATCGTACTGTAGTAAGCTGAACGGTAAACAGACTGCTGAGTAGACCACGTCAGAGAACTGAACCCAGGCTCCAGAGAGACGGTGTCGTGTCAGGAGACAGCAGCAGCCGCAGGGCCGCACGCAGACAGGGGGACTGCGAGAGAGAGACCTCACAGCTCACATGTCAACCAGTCTGGACAGAAGCTCATGAAGTCCTGTGGGAGCAGCATCGTGGATCCTTGGTCGGCAGGGTTGTGGGATTGATACCAACCAGGACGGCTAGATTATTTCCAGAAGCTTGCTCTCTAGAAGCTTGCTTTGAGAGCCTGTTCAAGACGATGGTGGTGAGGGGCAAGGGAGAAGCAGGGACTTCCACGGCCGTAGGGAAGTTAACTGCATTCTACATTGTGATTTATTAACTGGGGACCTTTTAGTAGCTGGAGAAGCATCTATTCTTTAAAAGCCTGCATCCTATTCAGAAAAGTTTGCCGTAAGTGGGAACTAAGGAGTGTTATTAGAGAGGACATTTGATCTCAAGGGTTGCCTTGTCTGGTCTAGTTCTGCGCAAAAAAAACCCCCAAAAAACCTGTCTTAAAATATGTTAACTATATTTCAGCAAACCAGAGTCTCTAAGACATTACGATAGATGTATATGGTGCCCTCTGTGGGAGGTTTAACTGTTTGTGTTAGGACTGTTGTTTCCAACAGTTCTTCCTCAAATACTCCTTCTGTCGTTGGCTGGACTAGAAGAGAGTGACCCTGGTCTGCCAGCCAGTGGCCCCTGGACACGGCGGAAGAGGGTGGGCGCAGTCCTGCTTCGGTCGTCAGTGGGCAGAGTTCTGGCCCCGACGTTGTACGTGAGACGCAGAGGAGACGAGGTTCAAGCACCCCAGTTCCAGCAAAGTGTTGGGCACTCTGGCTGACGAGCTCAGGCAAGCAGGAGTCAGGGACGACTTCTTGGAAGATGCTCTGTCATTCTCCTCCATTCCTTTGCGGCCTGCCAGGAGCGTGGGTGATGCAAGTTTACTGGAGCGGAGGGCACGGTAGAAAGACCCCGCTTTAATCCTCATCTCTGCCCATCTTGCCAGCATATGGGACTGGGTCCTAGAGTGGATCCCTATCCTGCAGAGGGGACTGCTTCCTGCTGCCTTTGTATCTCCTGCAACACAGACAGGAAGGCTCAGGCAGGATGGGGGAACACAGCTTTCTCTGGTTTCCGGGAGGCCTTATCTTTTGCACGACTCCCACCGCGGCCACCAGCTCTGATGTGTTGACACTTTGCAAGTCAGGTGTCTTCTATGACTTGCCCTGATTCGAGTACCTCTAATCTGCAGGATTTCACTGCCCTTTATTTAGCCGATGGGGACCTTTACTGCTGGCTGTGAATTCAAGGGCCCCCCTGCCGAGCCCTCTCAGGCATTTCCTTCCTCAAGCATCTGGAAAAGCACCGGAAAACAGACCGAGATGGAGTTGGGTTGCCACCCTGCCATGCGGACAAGTCATACCTGCTCTGGAGTCTCTATTTTTCCATCTGTAAAATAGGTGCGAGGATGTTTGTGGTTTGTCTCCCACCCAGGGTCGTGGAAAGTCAAGGAGAATGATACCAAAGCACTTCACAAAGTGTCCAGTGCTGCAGATGAGGATCTAACTCTGCTCTGCACGTGAAGCTCCTTGAATTTGACTGACTGGTTAGACAGGGTTCCCTGAACCGAGCTGCCTAGCCCCTTCCTTCTAGAGTAAGCTGGGGTAAGAGAGCCCGCTCCAACTGATTCATCTGTAAAATGGGAATAATAAAACTCACTAGGCAGTGTTGCTGGGAGAATTGAAATAAATGAGTCAACAGACTTACAAGCGCCCCAGGAGAGTGCCTGGTCCTTTCTGGAAGCTTCATCCAATTGGAATTTGAACGTAGAGAAGCTTAGAGAAAATTGTGATGTCCCCCAACTTGAATGGGGTTTTATTTTGCTTGTTAAGTAGCATATGACTTAACCTCTCTGAGCCTTGGTTTCTTCATCTGTAGAATGGGCACAATGATGCTTGCCTCAGCAGACTGTTGTGTGCATGAACGGGAATTGTCCCTGGAGACAGCCCATCGCTGTGCCTGACTCCGGCAAGTGCTGGGCAGTAAACAGCTCTCTCATTCTCATGCTGAAATGGGCCCGTGGCTTTGAAGGAGGCTTGAACCCCCCTACGGTCACCACTGTGGTGGCCTTCTCCGTCAGTCCTCGGGATCATGCTGCAGGGCTGCACTGCGGGGTGCACTGCCCCGGAGGGACCCCTTCGTGTGGGCCCAGGAGCAGTCACGGGATGAAGAGTCCCAGGGCGCCAGGACTCCTGCTTCCCTCTTCGGAAGCCCCGCTCGAGTGCCAGGCAGGAGATGGGGGAGGGGAAGGGTGCTGCAGGGGCCCATCCTCGGTCCAGTGCCCGGACCTGCTCCTCTGCGGGCAACCGTGGGCCACGTAGGGTGGGGCAAGGGCGGCCCACGGGAGGGGGTCTCACCTGGCGGCTGCCGGTAGGAGGAGGCTTAGGGGCAGCGCGGAGGCATCGTCACCCTCCGGAGCAGGGGTGGGCGAGGCCAAGAGCTGAGGATCGGATCGGGCCTCAGGGGGAGGTTCTGGTCCCGACCCGCTCCCGCTCTGTACTCTGAAGTCACAGTGACTGCTGTCGCTGTCCACACGCCCCGCGGGTCGTCGGCCGACGCCTGCCCTTCTCTGTCTGCGGACAGAGCCGCAGTCCCTTCTGACCAGGGGCACTCCACCAATCGCCTCCGCTCTTGTAATGCTCTAGGATTTTCTCGACAGTAGACGACCCGTCCTCTGGGCCTCCATCGCCCGACGGGCTGCCAAAATGCCTTGAAGGGAAGAGTTTCGGCTTCCCGCTCCTCTCCCGAGGCTGGGGGCAGGTCCGATCCGGCTGGCAGCCCCAGGGCCCGGCCCCGGGACGCGCGCACAAAGGAGGCTTCGTGGCCTTGCCCGAGCCGCGCCGGCTGACCGGGGCCCCGCGGGGCGGCGTGGCGGGGCGCGCGCCGCTCAGACCTCCTCCTCCCCGCCAGCCTTGCTCCAGCGGTGGCAGCAGTTGGCGGTGATGCCAAGGAGGAAGTTGGTGGCCACGGACGCGATGGAGACCACGAAGCCCACGAAGGCGATGAAGAGGTAATCGTCCAGGGTCAGGGTCAGGTGGCAGGCCTTGAAGCTCTCCTCCGTGAGCGAGAAGAGGGGGGCGCCCTCGACTTCCGGGGGGCCTCGGCATTCAGCCAGCTGAGAGTCTGCAACACAGAGACCGGGCATCAGGCGCCGGGGTGCCGGAGGGAAGGGAGAGCCCCGGCCGCGTCCGGACGGAGCTGGGCTTTACTGAGCTACCTCCGGGCCTCAACTTTCACTCGCCTTCTTGGGCGCCCTCAACAACCCTCAGGGCAGGTAGTTTTCCACCTACTGAACACTTCTATAGAGGTGGCAACGGCTGCTTGGAAACTTTAGTAATTTGCCTCAAGTCCAGTAGTCCCTGCTAGAGGCAGATCTGAGGCTTTTGGGGGGATCAAGGACTTAGAGAATGAATTGATGGTTACCATGGGGGGGGGTGCATGAGGGTCGGGAGGGATAGTTAGGGAGTTTCAGAAACTGTCCGTCGCTCAGTCGTGTCCGACTCTTTGCAACCCCATGGACTGCAGCCCACCAGGTTCCTCTGCTCAAGAGATTTTCACTCAGGCAAGAATACCGGCGTGGAGAAACCATTCTCTTCTCCAGGGGGATCTTCCCGACCCAGGGATCGAAAGCCGGGTCTCCTAACTTGTATAATATTATACATCAATATAAAGGAAGTAAAAAAAAAAACCGAAAAACACATGAAGCCCTGCCAAGTCACTTTCTGCTTGAAACCCTCCCTGGATCTTTCCCGTCCCTCCCACTCTGCTCCTGGTTTACTCTGCTCATCCACTTTCACTTCTCAGTCCTTCTGCCAACACCCGAGCTCGTCCCCTTTCGGCATGAGGAGGGGGAGTCTTTGCATTTGTCCCCTTGGGAACGGGGTCTTCCTGCCTGGATCTCTGCACTGCTAGGTCCCTCACTTCCTCTGGGACTTTGCTCAGATATCAGCTTATCAGTGAGGGCTTCCTTTATGATTCTATATAAAGTAGCAACCCCACTTTGCCTTCCTCTGAGCATTCTCTATCTTATCTACTCTGCTTATTTTTTTTTTCTGTACCCTTAGCATTAGAGCAGGGACCTGCCCATGTGAATGCGCAATTAACCTTTGTTAACCGAATCTGAGAATGAATGACTCTGTCTGCTCCAAAGCAGGGTATCTTTTTATGACCCCATGTGACTCTTCCAGATACACAAGAATGTAGGGTTGAGTATGGGCTCTGGAATTACCAGCCTGGATTCAAATCCCCTCTTTATCTCTCCGTGATGGTTCGATCCCTGGGTTGGAAAGATCCTCTGGAGAAGGAAATGGCAACCCACTCCAGTCTTCTTGCCTGGAGAATCCCATGGACAGAGGAGCCTGGAGGGCTACAGTCCCTGGGGTCATAAAGAGTCAGACAGGACTTAGCGCCTAAAGCAACAGCATCCATCATGCATTTGTACATGGCTGCCAGCGGTTGCATCTTACGCTGCCTCAGAAGTGAGAGTGGCAGGTGGGTAGCGGTTCTGCCTCGAACTCAGGTATTCCGTGCTCAGGGGGTAGATATGCATCAGACTCTCACCCGGGGCAAGTCTTTTTTGCTTTTCTGGCTCGTATGAAGAGGGGTGATATGTAAGAACTGGGTCATTGAACCACTGAACTTTTGAAGCTATCCGGTACATAAAAGCTGCATATTCATTCTGCAGGTTTTGAGGGAAAAGAATAAAATGCTGGACTTAAATCGACTCCCTTGAGAAGTGGATGAAGATGATTCTGAGAAATGAAGAGTCAAGTTCAGAAGGAGGATGACACCTCGCCGCAGCCTCAGGGCTCAGGAGCCCCTGCGTGTGCACAGTGACCCAGACCCCGGAGGACAAGGTGGTGCCTGGGGTTGACCATCAAGACGTCATCGTCTTGGAACCGGAAGATGCCAAATTCCCAAGTCTCTCGCAGGCATGAGTGGGGTGGTGGCGGTCTGTCGTGAGGCTGGGGGGTGTGGGAACCCTGAGGGCGATGGGCTGAGCCCTCAGGAGGGCAGCATAGGAGCCCGCAGGCTGACAAAGCCCTCTGGTTGATTTAGGGACCAGCCTTGAACTTGATTCATATGCCAAGGGGGTCCTATGGCCCTGTGTGTGAGGATTTGCCTAAAATGGAGGGACAGTAATGGGAACCCCAGCAAAAAAAGGGGAGGAGGAAGCGGACAAGACCAAGCGAAGTGTGTCACCTCGTTTCCCCTGCACCAGCAAGTTCTTTGCCCCCAGGACCAACTCATCGTAGAGTGAGACACGGGGAAAAGCTGTTCCGCAGAGGAACAGGGAGGCTGGGGTTCTGGCTGCGGCCCGCGGCCAGCCACATGGCCTCCCTGGAGCATGGTTCCCCCATTTGCACGGACACGAGGCTTCGCTGACGCGACCTGGGACCCCTTTCCTGCTCGCTGGGGCTCTGCACTTCTTCCGAAGGGCAGCGGGGACCTCCGGGCCCCCAGAACAGAGGGAGCCTCTCCGTGCGTGGAAGCCAGCACTTTAGTGTGGGCGAGAGAGGAAGGAGGCACAGCCTGCAGAGGCTGGGTTAGGAGGGGGGTGGCTCCAGGCAACCAGCCCTGATCCCCCGACCATCACCCGCCCCGGACCCCAGCTGGTCCCAGAGAACTTCCTCCCACAGCTCTGCGGGAGCACAGAACCCTGACCACAGCCCTCTTCCCACCAAAACTAGTTTGATCTTGGGGTCCCCACCCGGTCCTCCTCCCCCGCCCCCACCTCATTTGGCATTGCTTTCTCTGAACACGCTCTGGGAAAGCCCGCGAGCGGTGCCCCCCCAACCCCCACCCAGGGCTGGTGCTGTCGTTCTGTTGGTGACAGCGATGGGGTGGTATTGGGGCTCCACCAGCCTGCCCGCGGGCCCTGCCGACCTGTGTGGTTCAGGCTCCTGCAGGCCCCGGTCCACTCCCCGTAGAGACTGGCTCCGGAAACTGCCGGGGAACAGCGTCTCTTCTCAGACCTAGTCCCTCCACCCCAGGCCCAGACCTTGCAGAACTCCCAGAGGCCCTTCGGCCGGCCCGGAACTCAAGTCCTGACCCCTCCTGTTAGCCTAGAATCTGACTCATCAGGATACAGCCAGAGGGCAGCCAGGGTCTGAATCCTGACTCCAACCCTGAGCAGCTGTGGGACCTTGGGCAAGTTTCCGAACCTACTTCTGTACCTTGGTTTCTTCCTCTGTGTGTGTGTGTGTGTGATCAGGGTTCTTGTGAAGATGTGAGAGCTGGGTATGACGTGTTCATTGCTCAGTCCTGTCTGACTCTTTGCAGCCCCATGGACAGTAGCCTGCCGGGCTCCTCTGTCCATGGAATTCTCCAGGCAAAAATACTGGAGTGGGTAGCTACTCCCTTCTCCAGGGGCTCTTCCTGACCCAGGGATTGAACTTGAGTCTCCAGTATTACAGGCGGATTCTTTACCGTCTGAGCCTCGGGGGAAGCCGGATGAGTTAAAACGTAATATATTTAGAATAGGGCCTGGCGGATAGTAAGTACTAAAATAAATAGGGTGAGCCATTTCTGTTTCTTCTAGTATTCGGCATACTTAAAAAGCAGCCTGGTAGAGTAGCGCAGAGCTTCAAAATCACATAAACTCAGGTTTTTTCCAGGCTCTGCCACTTTCTACCTAAGTGTCTTGGGCCAAGTCTTTTCATTGTTCTAAATCTCAGCTTATTCACCTGTAAAATGGGGCTAACAAGAGTGGGGTCCCCCAAGGTAACATCTGCCAAGTTGGAGGGTCATGATGGATGCTCCATAAACACTGTCAGTTACTAATGAGCTGCTCTGACTTATTCTCTGTTCCTCCGTCTCCCTAGGTCATCAGTACCCTGGGGGTGGGTGAGGGCAGGGTCTGTTCTATTAATGCTGGGTCCCTCACACCAGGCACACACAGCAGAGATTTGGGCATTCTGGACTGTGTGGAGGAGGTCAGCCCAGGGCCTGATCCTCCCTAGGTGGGGTCTGTTTTATTAACGCGGGGACCCCCACACGGGACACACACAGCAGAGACTTGAGCATCCTCGGCGTTGTGGAGGAGGCCAGTCCAGGGCCCGATACTCCCTAGGTGGAGTCTCCAGCCCCTCCCTCTCCTGCGGAGCCCTTTGCTCTCAGGGGGCCAGGCACCCCCCCCACGCCTTACCAGCAGTGCAACGCTGGATGCGGTTCCGCAGCCACTTGAGCAGGGGCTCCATGGTGCAGCCGCACACCCAGGGGTTGCCGCCGATCTGCAGGGTCACCAGCCCGGGCAGGCCTTCAAGGGCCTCAAGGCTGAGGAAGGCCAGGCCCCCAAAGCTGAGGTCGAGGTCCCGCAGCTGTGCCAGGCCCTGGAAGGCGCGTGGGTGCACCCGGCGCAGCCCGGGGTTGTGGCTGAGGTCGATGCGCACGAGGCCGTGCGCGGCCTGGAACATGTCGGCGGGCACGTGGCTGAGGTTGTTGTAGCTCAGGTCCAGGTGTGCCAGGCGCTTGGTGTGGAGGAAGAGGCCCGCGGGCAGCTCCACCAGGGAGTTGTTGCGCAGGCTGAGCGCCCGGAGATCCCTGTAGCACGTGAGGTAGCCGGGCGGCACAGCGGCGATGCGGTTGTGCGCCAGGCTGAGGTTGCGCGTGTCTATCGGCAGCTCCGGGGGCACGGAGAAGAGCCGCTGGCCGCTGCAGTCCACCGCCTGGCTATGGCACGTGCAAAGCACCGGGCAGCTGGCGCCGCCACCCGAGGGCGTCACCCCGGCCGCCACGAGGAGGGGCACGAGCAGCAGGGCGGGCCGCGGGGGCCCAGGCCAGGGCCGGCGGGCCCAGCGGTCGCCCATTTTCGGCTGCGGGCAACGGTGGTGCTGAACGGAGCCCATCGGCACGGGGGTTCTGGCCGTGGAATCAAGAGTCAGCCGCTCAGAAGGGCAGCTGCTCCCTGGGGGGCCGGAGCCCTGGGAGGTGGGGCTTGGGGGCCCTGTGGGGTCATGGCTTAAGCCTCTCCCAGGGGCCTCTGGGCACCGGAGGGTTCCCTGGGTGAGCGCCACTGGAGGTCCCCTTTGGAGACTAGGGGGCTCACCACCCAGCCGAGGTCCCCCAGGGTTGGAACAGATGATCAGAGCTGGAGAAAGGGAGGACACAAGGATGCCGAGGGACCAGCTGCCCACACCTCGGGGAAGGGGCCCTGCCGGTCTTTGGGGTCCTTCTCGCCCATGACTGTTGGGTGCCCCCCCACCCCGATCGTGTCGGAGAGCTGGGAGGGGCGTGGAGGACAGCAGAGGTGCCTTCCGAGGAGCCTGGCAGGTGCCGGGACGCCGAAGCCCAGTCCCAGGTCTGGGACGAGGAGTCCGGGGCTGCTGCTGTGTCTCCTGCCCTCGGGGTCTCTCTCGGAGGCTGTCTCTCCCAGGGGCCCAGGGGGCTCGATCCGGGAGGGTCCTGGGGTGGCCGTCTTGGGGAGGGGTCCCGGGGCGAAGGGGACCTCCAGGGGCCTCTGGCCGCCTCAGTCCTCGGGCTCAATGTCTCCTGAAGTCCCTGGGGAGGGGAGGACCCCGGGGAGGGGAGGACCCGGCGAGCCGCGTTCTGGGCTGTCGCGGCGGGAGGAGCCCCGTCCGGAGGCGCAGGCCTAGCGGCGCTCGGACCACGGTCCCCGGCGGGCTCGGCGCTCAGCGCGCGCGGGCAGACGCCCCTCTGCCGACAAGGAAAGCACTCAGGGGGCCGGCCGTGCCTCCGGCTCCCCGGTCCTCTGCCCCGGCTTCCGCCGCCTCCCCACCCCCGTCGCTCGTTCTCTGCGCCCGCCTCTCCGCCGCGGGCCGCGCGGCCGGTCGCCGCTCGCCCTCCCAGCCCGGCCTGCGCCCTCCGCGGCCCCTCCCCGCCCAGGGCTCTGCGTTGCGCGCAGCGCGTTTGCGGCGTCTCCCGGCCGCGCCCCCGTCGGCAGCAAACGCCCCACCTCTGAACAACTCTCTAAGAAAAATGCACACACGCTCTGGGTGTTTGCACCCCGTTTCCACACTCAGCACTCCCATCTCTCTCTCACACACAGACACACACACACACACAGACACACCCAGACACACATGCATACACATAGACACACAGAGACACACACAGACACAGACACGACACACACATACAGGCACACACACAGACACAGACACACAGACACACACACACACCCTCACACACACACACATGCACTCTCTGACACACACACACAGACACAGACACACTCATACAGACACAGACACACCCTCACACACACATGCACTCTCTGACACACACACAGACACACACACACACTCTCTGACACACACACATACACAGATACACTCACACAGACACACTCTGACACACTCACAGACACACATTCACACACATGTACTCTCTGACACACACAGACACACACACAGACACTCTCTGACACACACATACACAGACACACACAGACACACACTCTAACACACTCACAGACACACACACACATGCACTCTCTGACACACACAGAGACACACTCACACAGACACACTCTGACATACTCACACACACACACACACACTCACACACGAGCGTTCACCTCTGGTGCCTCCCCGTGTGGTGCTCCTGCAGATCCCCCACTATCTTGCACCCGGTGCACCTGAACCCCAGCACCCTTTCCCACAGACACCCCGCGCCGCCCTCGGCCCCCAGCGGGCGCCCATACCGACACCGGGCAGGCGGGAGGCCGAGCGCGCGCCGGGCAGCCCTGCCGGACCCCGGCCCGGCCTGCTCCTGCCCACCTGCCGTCCTCACGTGCCCTCCCCGCACCCTGCACCCCGGCGCTGCTCTCGTCTCATGCTTCCAGCCTCCATCCCACCCACTGGGAGATCACCCCGCTGCCGGTAACCAGACCCCTTCTTTCGGAGCCCCAGGTCCCCGGAGGGAGCCCACTTACTCGGGTCCAAGGGCACAGCCATCCGCCTGCGGCAGAGCCGGGCGCCTCGCCCTCATCCCGGCCTCGCCGCGCACGGCTTCAGGAGGACAGACTGCCTCCCGGGCTGCTCCTCTCCCTCGGCGTCTCCTCCTCGGTGGCTCCGGGATCCTGGGGCGGCATCCTCCGGGGTTTCCAGCGCTGGGGTCCACCTGCCGCTCCCTTTTCTTTAGTCGAAGGGGAACCGAGAGGCGGCTTAGAAGAAAGTTCAGGGAATCCGAATGCTTCTCACCGAAACTCAGGGGGTGCCGAGGCTGCTGGGGTTGGTGGCTGCCACCAGGTCCTCCCCTGCCTCCTCCCTCTCTCTCCCCCTTCCTCGCTCCCTTTTTCGCTCCCCCTTTTTTTTCCTCGAGGGCCAGGTACTGACGTTTCACGGTCTCTTAGCAACAGCCTCCATATCTCTGAGCAACAGGAGAGCCCGCGATGGACCCCACCGACTCCACCGAGCAGGGAAGGAGGCATCGCGGAATTCACATCTGTGGCTCCTAGTGATGGGACAAAGGGGATGAAAGGGACGAAGGGGTCCAGGGGGCTGTCGATCAGGCGGGGAGAGAGGGTGAGAGGGCCCCGGGGGAGAGCCTGGGGCAGGGGCAAAGGTGTGGTGGGTCTGCAATCTGAGGCCGAGGAAGAGAAGCTTAAGGGCATCAGATCCGAATGGGAAAGGAGTAAGAGCTCGGAATAGAGAAAGGAGGAGAGTGGGGAGCAGGGGATGAACTGGGGGAGGCAGTAAAGACGCAAATGAAGAGGGGTGGGGGAGAAAGCGTGTGAGATCAGCTCGCTCCCTTGATGGGCTGTATCTACTCAGTCCATATACAGCATCTGTTTCCCTGGGTCTGAAGGTATTTTGGTCACTGGGTACCAGATGACTGGACTGGATCAGAGCTTGTCAGCGATAATTATAGGCAGTGGGAGCTTTTCTGGGTCCCTTAACTGTCCCTAAGTCCTGACCTCATGAGTTTTGAGAGCCTGTGGGATGCAAAGGGCTGCCTGCCCGTTCCAGGTGCGGTGTACCTGGGGTTGTAGAGACAGATCTCTCTCTCCAGGAACGAGGAAATGAACGTTGCCAGGAAAACCTTGTGGTTCTTGCTTTTTGTCCAGGCCCAGAGGCTCTGTTGTCCCGTTTGCATCTCTCCCAGCTTCCTGCTCACTCCCACCCCAGACGACTTCAGGAGAGGGTGAAGTCTTTGTAACACCTCTTTTCTTGGTGACCCATGGAGCAAGTCTTTAAAATTAAAAAAGGTTTGGCTAGTTGGTTTGGTCAAAGACCTGGCTCATTTCTTCTCTTAATTGTTAGTTATTGAGCGCTCACTTGCGCTGCTTCCCTGGTGGCTCAGCTGGTAAAGAATCTGCCTGTAGTGCCGGAGACCCAGGTTTGATCCCTTGATCGTGAAGATCCCCTGGAGAAGGGAATGACACCCCATTCCAGTATTCTTGCCTGGAAAATCCCATGGATGGAGGAGCCTGGTGGGCTACAGTTCATGGGGTCACAAAGAGTTGGACACGACTGAGTGACTAACAACAACCACCTTCTGCTGGGCACTTGATTACACGGTGGGCAGATAGCCCCTGGTAAAATAAATGTAAGTTCTGTCCTTATAAGGGCTAACTCAAAAATAAATAAATACAGAGCTAATGTCAGTCCTGTGTGTCCACTCAGTTGATCTGAGGCTTATTCTATTTCAGTAATATCTTAGATCTTTAGGGGAAACTGAAATGGAATAGTAGAAAACAGGTATCAAGTTGTACAGATTTACAAAGTTCTCAAAATCACCCTCTTTTCTAGCACGAGTCTCTTTTTCAATCGGAGGATAACCTCCGGTAAGGCGATCGCTGCGCTGGTTTCTGCCGGACAACAGTGCCGACCAGTCATGGACGTCTGTGTACTCCCGCCCTCACTTTGCCCTGCTCGGTCCGCATACAGGGTCAGGCTGGGCTCGCGGTGCTACACGGCAGCTTCCTGGTCTCACACATGACTTTCTCAGTTAGCCCCACCCACTCCTCATACCCCTGTGTCCAGAAGTCCATTCTCTGTGTCTGCATCTCCATTTCTTCTCTGTAAATAGGTCTGTCAGTTCTATTTTTCTAGATTCCATATATATGCGTCAATGTACCATATTTTGTTTTTCTCTTTCTGACTTACTTCACTCTCTAGGACAGGCTCTAGATTCACCCACCTCACTTCAGCTGCCTCAAATTCAGTCCTTTTTATGGCTGAGTCATACTCCATTGTATGTCTCTCACATGATTCTTTTTTCTTATGTGGCCACAGATAGCCTCCTTCCCTTTTCACTGTCCTTCCTCATATTAAGCTCGTCTGGAATCTCCCGTGTTCTGCGGTGCCCAGTGTAGAGCGGCAGGGTAGCCGCTGTATTGATGTTTACACACCGAGTTGGCTGAGGAAAATACGACTTGCATCAGCCTCCCTCTCTAAAGAAGGGAATTTTCATTCAATTCATTTATGAACTTAGAAATGAAACCTTCATCTTAACACACAAAACACAGCAAGTATTGGAAACAAGAACTTGGAAACAAGTGGCCAGTATAAACAAGTAAAGCAAGGGAACAGAATACCTTACTAACACTGAAAAATGGTAGAAGACATAATTATCTCAATGGAAGCTAAGAAAGGTAATCAGTGCCTTTCAATATTTAATGTTGACTAAAGGCATATTAGTTGACTAATATGTTGACAAAAGACCAACCTAGACAGCATACTGAAAAGCAGAGACATTACTTTGCCAACAAAGGTCCGTCTAGGCAAGGCTATGGTTTCTCCAGTAGTCATGTATGGATGTGAGAGTTGGACTATAAAGAAAGCTGAGTGCAGAAGAATTGATGCTTTTGAACTGTGGTGTTGGAGAAGACTCTTGAGAGTCCCTTGGACTGCAAGAAGATCCAACCAGTCCATCCTAAAGGAGATCAGTCCTGAATATTCATCAGAAGGACTGATGTTGAAGCTGAAACTCCAATACTTTGGCCACCTGATTCAAAGAGCTGACTCATTTGAAAAGACCCTGATGCTGGGAAATATTGAGGGCAGGAGGAGAAGGGGATGACAGAGGATGAGATGGTTGGATGGCATCACTGACTCAATGGCCATGGGTTTGGGTGGACTCCAGGAGTTGGTGATGGACAGGGAAGCCTGGCGTGCTGCAGTTCATGGGGTCGAAAAGAGTCGGACATGACTGAGCGACTGAACTGAACTGAACTGAAAGGCATGTTAAAAACAAAAAATGTTTTCTTCCTTTACATAATATGTTTATAGTTACAGTTAGAACCAATAATATGACTGAAGGAAAATATTTGTGACAGTTTCCTTAAAAGATAGGATCTAGGCCAGAATGCCTTGTCACCATTTGAAACTATAGCTTTCTGAGCTGTAAAATAGGAATAATCAGGATGGCACCTGTTTCACGAAGCTGTTTTAGATTACACGGATCGTTACTAAGCACCTAGAGCAGTATACGGTAAGCATGCAGAAGCGTTTGTGTGATGAATAAATGAAGCAAAAGAAAACAAAGTGCAGAGTGTAAGACTGCTGAACTAGTTATGTGGCAAGGAAAACAAATGACACGGAAATGGGAAGTGAAGAGAGGAAAAAGCCACATTTGCTGGTGACTTGAATGTATTCTCGTGCAAGGTAAGTCTCCAAACCTTTGGAAAGATTCCTGACTCAGAAACGTCCTGGCCTACGTCTTCTGTGAAAGTGAAGTTTAATGGGGATAATCATCTTTTAAATGATTTTTTCTTAAACCATAGTCATTCTCTAAGGTATTAAATCACTGTTTCCAAAACCGGTGTCTTATGGTACACTGTGCACCATGAGAAAAATGTCTGTTGTCAGATAAGTTTGAGAAACATTGAATTAAACAAAATGAAGCAAATTTATTTATTTATTAAGATTTTTCAGAGGTTCAATGTGAAAACATTCATGGTGACTCAACAAGGGAAAGAGGGGAGAGCAAAAGATGTATAATATCCAGCATCGCTCTTACGCTGGGTGGCTGGCTACTTCCCTTAACAGAATGAGCTTCTCTACACAGCAGCCTTGTAGCGGGAGTGACTCGATTTTGAACCCCAGTAAAATGATAAATTATTATACATCATGGCCTTTCAGGGTCTCTTGCAGTTTATTGAAACCATGACTATTCAATCATGAATGCTGAAAGATTCACTCTACTGGACAAACACACAGAAATTAATCTGAGGTATAGATATAAGTGAACTGAACAATAATTTTTATTACTATTATGATTGCTTGACATCCATGTTAAATTTGTTGTAATAATGATAGAAAACCTTCAAATGCTTGAGAACAAATTTAATCTACCACATAAGAATTTTGCTCAGGGAAAATTATGAAACTTAAGTAGAATGACAATACAGGAAGAAATAGAAAGCGGATCTCTCTAGTTGCTGAGAAAGCTTAACAATAAGAAAGGTGACTCTGCTTTCTACATTGTAATAATATAATGAAATATTTAGCAGAATCTGGTGAACTGGTCATGAAAACCGTCTGGGAGAAAAAGGGGCAGGAATGCACAGATGATGTTGGTAAAGATGATGATGCTGGGAAATGCCTAAGAGTAATGGTGGTAGATTTACCTAACCAAAAAAAAATTAAAAAATATATTGTAAGCTGACAATCATTCAATGGTATTACTCAGTATTTGTGCTTTGGAAAATGACCATGGGAATGACTGTGCTTTGAGTAAGTGTTTCTCACTGTTAGAATACAGAAAATAAAGAAGGTGAGACAAAGTCACAATGTTGAGAGGAGTCCCAGAGTAAGAAATGTTACTGAGATTGTCAGCGTCATATTTCACTTTTATACCCTGAAAGAATTCCAAATGGTCCAGACTGCAACTGAGAAACAGTAAAAATATACACGCAGGATGAGAACAGGGAAGGACATTTCTCCTGGGTCTGGACAGAAGATATCTTTCTGTGTGTTGAGGAAATGGAGAATGTCAGTGACAAGAAGGCTTTTGTCAAATACACAATACTGAGAGACAACAAGGTTTCATTGAGCAAAAAAAAAAAAGTTGTTAAAATGAAAAAAACAGAGAGAAGGGAAAGAAACTCAGTGGGAAAACAGACTTTTGATAAGTGGTATGAAGTAATCCATGTGGGACTTCCCTGGTGGTCCAGTGGTCAAGACTCCACACTTCCAACACAGGGGCGCAGGTTCGATCCCTGGTCAGGGAACTAAGATCCCATATGCTGGGTGGTGTGGCCAAAAAAAAAAAAAAAAAAATGGAAATAACCCATGCACTATATATATGTATATTTTTCATGCAAACTATATTAAGAAATGCTACTGATAGAAGTCTTACAAACTGATATACATAAATCTCTAGTGCAAATTCAGAAAAGAAAATGTTGTATATATTAATTATATCTAAATGAAAACAAAACAACCCCTAAAGCATTGCAGTAGGCATGACTGGAGGATGATCCTTGTAGTAAGTAGAATAACAACTCACAAAGACAGTCTAATCTCCGAAGCCTGTGAATATGCTACCTTAAATGGCAGAAGGGACTTTAGGGATGCAATTAAATTAAGAATCTCGAGATTAGCTTGGATTTCCCAGGGAGGTCCAGTGTTACATAAGGATCCTTCAAAGGCAAAGAGGGAAGTAGCAGGGTCAGAAAAGGAGACGTAATGATGGAAGCAGAGCTGGAAGATGGTAGCTGCTGGCTTTGCAGATAGAGGAAGGGGCAGTTAACCAAGGGATGCAGGCAGACTCCAGAAGCTAGGAGAAGCAGGGAAACAGCTGTTCTCCCAGAGCCTCCAGGTGGAGTCTAGCCCTGGTGACCCATTTCAAGCTTGTGACCTCCAGACCAGAAAGATAAGAAACATTTGTTGTTTTAATCCACTAAGCCTGTGGTAATTTGTTTCAGCAGCCAGAGGTAACTAGCACAGCCCTGGAGATTCCTACACCCCCCAACCCCTATGTATACTCAGCTCACCTCGGCCCTCGAGTTTCAGCAGAATCTGTGACTATGGTAAGACATAGCTCCTGGATTACCCCAATCGTCAGCTGATTCTGGGTTTGTTAAAAGAGAAATTATTTAAGAAGGCGTTACCTAGCCAGGGGAACCCTGAAAAGGGCCTGGGCTCTTCCTGCATGGGCATTTGAGGAATATACTCCACTGCTAACTCTAAGAATGGGGGAAGGGAGCTGAGAGCTCTCTAGCTGCTGAGACTGATTCCTGGACAATTGCCAGCAGGAGAGCAGGGACCTCAGTTCTACAACAGGAAGGCCCTGCCTCCTGCCGATGAGTTTGAAGACGGCCCGCAGGTCTCGATGACAACGCAGCTGGCCACCATCCTGACTTCAGCCCAGTGAAATGCCCCAGGGAGAGGGCCCAGCTGTGTTGTGCCGGGAGTTTAATACATGCGTGTGTACTTTTAAGCCACTCTGAGTGTGGAAATTTGTCAGCATAGAAGACTAATACAAACATCGTGGGGAAAAAAGCTTTGCTTGGCTAGCACTTAAATGCGTGAAAACAATCCCCGTTTTGCGTTAGTATGTTCCACGGGTAGCAATAAAAGCATCTGCAAAATTCTCTGGGTTTAGTATGGGGGGCAGGTACCTGGACTCTTCCTGCAAGCCCTGGGCATTGGCTCAGATCTGCTTAGGAAATTGCCGGTCTCTTTGCTCCGGTGATTAGGAAGAAATGAGTTCATGCAAAAAGTTCATAGCAGGGATATTTATGATAATGAAACATGGGGAAAATATGAGTGGCCAGCAACAGGAGGTGCCAAGCAAACATCATATTAATAGGAAGGAAATGCCATGGAGAACAGGATTAATGTTGGTACCCTGATGGGCGACACTGCTGCCTGGAGAGCATGCAGAATTGTTGTAACTGAATAAAGCAGAGCAACAGTTAACGCGTGGGGACTCCACCGGTCATTAGCTGTGTGTCCTTAGGCTGCTTGCTCACTTCGCTCATCTCTAGAATGGGCTTGATTTTAGTTTGTACCCGAAGCTTAGAAAGAGGCTACGGGAGATCTGAGAGAGGTGATAGATATGGGACCTGGCTCAAGAAACTGCTGGTCTCTTTGACCTGGCAATTTTATTATTTTACTTTTTGGTTCTTTCTAAAACCTCCCTGATTTAGCCATTACCACTACTATTAGTCACCCTATATAAAATGGATTGAATGCCTTCTCTGCCTCTTTAAAATCTCTTGATTCGACCTGGAGGCATTGTTACCTCACACGTAATATTACAGGACGGGAGGCTGTGTAGCATGGTGGTTACCTCAAGGGCTGTGGAGTCATGGTAGGCACAAACAGGACCCAGGATTACTTCAAGAATTCAACGACCTACGTAAAGTGGTTCCCAGCACGGTCGGCTCCCGACACTCCTGGGTTGCTGTTGCTACCAGCCGTCTACGCCGGCTGCTGCTCTTTTGGGAGAGGGGTGGGGGGTGGTGAGGCGGAAACCCCGCCTCGGACCGCAGCACTGTTCTTAAGCAGTAACCCGAGCCCATCCTTTGAACCCGGAACCACTCACACTTCCTGTTTCTTGGCTCCTGGATCCCTGGGCCGGGCCTTGAGTTGACCTTTGCTCCCCGCCTTGGTGACCCCCACACCGCTCTGCTGGAGTTGGAGGTTAACATCCTGCACCGTTGCTCACCACTTCAGAGGTGTGTGCGTGGGCTCGCGTGCGTGCGTGGATGTGTGGGCGAGGGGCCCCGGGGACTGTGAGGGTCGGTGTGCGCACTTCGGAGACGCAAAGAGCAGAATCTCACAACTGACTGCCTCAGGACAAGGTGAGTTCATACAAGGCGATTGGCGCCTGGCTTCTGTTCTCTGCTCCCCTCTGGGGGAGGGGAGTGGGGAGGGGAGGCGAGGACAGACTGGCCAGGTCTTTCCTGGAATCATTGCTGCCGTCCTGCAAGTTCCAGGCAGCTACGAGACTCCGAATTGTTCCTACTGATAGAAAACCTAGAGCTTATCAAGTGCGTTTATCTGAAAAGCTAATTTTATTAATTATATAATTTTACGTTGTGGCCGCATGGCATGGGGGATCTTAGTGTGGGATCAAACCTGTGCCCCCTGCACTGGTACCGTGGGACCGCCAGGAAAGTCCCTGAGAAGTTAATTTTATGAAAGTTTGCTAGCAATTGCAACTCTCTGCCTTCTTAAGCTCTCCTCTCTCAGGAGTTCTCCCTGTAATGGTATCTTTACTTGTCTGTTTCCATTGCTAGACTGTAAGCAACCTGTGGACGGGGGGACAGCTTTGTTGTGTTCTTCACAAGTGTCTGGTATGTAATTACCAAGGGAACTGCATGAGTCCTTGGAGCGTGCCTGTCTAGGAACACAGCTCTTTACCACTGGCAGCAATGGCAAGAGAGAGAAACGGATGTAAAGGGTGAAATAACAGATCGGACTTTATATTCCACGTCCAGCAGAGTAGGCGGTGGAGACAGCTGATGTTGTCACTTTGAGATCCTGCTGAGAGAGGCCACATTTGTGGTGGTGGGAGAGAGGCCGGGGGGCCAGAGCAGAGGGTCTGGCTGCTTCCTTAGTTGGCCAGAGCTGGCCTGCATAGGGGCAGAGAGCTAAAATACAGACAGGGCGACTGCAACCCACCCACTTATTGGCCCCTTGGTTGGGTACCTACTGCCTTCCAGACCCCGTTCCAGGACCTGGAGCACCGCCGGGTTTGACGGGTGGGCGGCTCGCACTGCCCAGCTCGGGGGGCCAACACGCACCCCGACCGGGCAGTGTCTACGACGGCTACGCATGTGGACTGCCGCTGCTTAGCAGTGAACAGAACAGAGTCCCCGACCCCTCGGTGCTGGCGTTCTGGTTGGAGACAGTGAACACACACATACAGGCAAAACAGGGCCTGATGACAGTGCTGTGAAGCAAACCAAGTCAGAGTACCGGGGCAGTGGCTAGGAATTTGCCTGAGATTTCAGAGCTAAAAAGAGGAGAACTTGGGCTTAATGGATCCGAAGGGAAACTGCCTGGTTTCTCTATCCACACGGCTTCTGAGAAAGGGACTGTGGAAGCAGGAGACTACGAACATCTGTCTGCTCTGTGCTCTTGGTCGCTCAGCTGTGTCCGACTGTTGGCGACCTCTGGGCTGTAGCCTGCCAGGCTTCTTTGTCCAAGAGTTTCGTCAGGCACGAATACTGGAGGGGGTTGCCATTTTGTGCTCCAGGGGATCTTCTCAACCCAGGAATTGAACTTGCATCTCCTGTGTCTCCTGCATTGCAGGCAGATTCTTTATCCGCTGAGTCACCAGGAAAGCCAATTAGTCTTAACTAAAAGGATTCAGAACAAGAGGTCTTATTGGCCATCAAATATTCATGGAGCCCCTACTGTGCGCCAGGCAACATGCTAAGCCCTGGAAATACAACAGTCAGGAAAACAGGCAAGGCCTCTGCTTGGGGAGGCAGGGTGCAGGGCAAAACACTCTCAATAATTGTAAAGACACAAAGCGCTTTGAAGAGAGGACACAGAGAGGTCCAGGGAGGTAAGAGCAGGGCTCTGTGCTGGCATGGTGGTGGGTAGTGGGGGAGACCTCTGCGCATTAACAGATGAGATGTTGAGGGCCCCCCCCCCCCGTACCCTGTGAGGCAGCGTTCTTTATAAGCTCACTGACTTTGGTTATTTGTTTTTGAGTTATAGGTATCAACTTTATGAGATAATCTCTTTTTTGTGCTTCTACAAGCTATTTATTGCTAACATTCTGCGGTGTCGTTTTGCTCCTCAGATGCTTTTATAGCCCTTACGTCTCTCAGGTGAGATAACTACCTTCATATATGAAATACAGATTTTAATGAACTGAGAGGCAACAATAAGGAGGATGTTATTTCTCCTGAGTCTGAGTCTGAGTCAGGAGGGCAGTGAGATGTACGCAGTGGGCTTATAGAAACCACTCTGCAGTAATGACAGCTCAGGGTGTCCAGCCATTTATGACTTCTCTGATGGTGGTGCATGAGGGCACTGTTCCGGTCCTGACCTATAGAAAATGCTCTGCCTAGAAATTCCCTCTGACTTGATGGCCTATCCCTTTATCTCCTCTGCACTTCCCAGGTGGCTCAGCGATAAACAATCCTCCTGCCAATGCAAGAGACATGGATTTGATCCCTGGTCTGGGAAGATCCCCTGGAGGAGGAAATGGCAACCCACTCCAGTGTTCTTGCCTGGAGAATCTCATGGACAGAGGAGCCTGGGGGACTGCAGTCCATGGGGTCCCAAAGAATCGGACATGACTAAACAACAGCACTATCTTCTCTAGCTGTGTAGAGACATTTGAAAAAACATTAGTTTTTTTTCCACTATATAGAAGTAAAATCATTCATTTTGAAGATCACCACCCCTTCCCAGCTGGTTCCCTACATTTTCCTCCCTTTGGGAGTGTCTGCTGGCCCTGAGCCTTTCTCAGATCTCCTCCTTTTGTGATTCTGGTACTGTCCAGATGCGCTTAGCAGGCTGGACTCCACAGCCAGACCACAGAGCTGCTCCTGTTGATCAGCAGCTGACTCTGAATCACTCCTCTGACCCACTCGTCCGGGGCAGAGCAGACACGTTCTCCCAGGCATCCAGGCATCGTTCAGAATTCCAAGAAGAGGACAGGTGGGAGGGAGCCCACATCCTGCCCTGGGCTTCTCTGGAAAAGGGGAGCTGCTGTGATGAAGGAAGAAGAGAGGAGGCACTCGCACTGGGAGGAGCTGCCAGCTTCTTTCCCAGGCTCTGCGAGATAAGACCTAGTTATGGGGTGAGTCTTGACGAGTAAGGTGTCACCTGGAAATACCCTGGTGCTGCAGCGAGGTCATGTCCACCTCTGGGACCTATGCCTTCTCGCTCTGTCTTACCTATCCATCGGGACAAAGGTATAAGATCGATCTCTTGTTTCAGGCACAGAGAAATTGCCATATTTGAAATAATTTGTTCTTGCCCTTGTCAGGGAAGCCACCACTGCTGGTTCCTTTTTTTTCATCACCATTTTCTCCCTTGCCCAGAGTATGCTGGCTTAGCCCCAGAAGACCTTGCCCAGAGCTATAGCTCTGTTATTGTCCAATTCTCTATCCCTGGGGATGGCAATACACAAATGAAATTGACCACCTACGTTGCACCAGGCACTCAGTTTTGCATGGATGTGCTTATCTTGTTCTCCTGGCAGCCTTGTGAAGGAGGTGTTTCCTTTCCTTCTTTTTTTTCTCATCAAATCACAATTTTACAGACTAAAGTCCCTGATGTCCAGATTGCTGTTGTTGTTTAGTCACTAAGTCGTGTCTAACCATTAGCCACCCAGTGGACTGTAGCCCGCCAGGCTCCTCTGTCCATGGGCTTCTCCAGGCAAGAATACCAGAGTGAGTTGCCGTTTCCTTCTCCAGGGGATCTTCCTGACCTAGGGGGATCGAACCAGAGTCTCTTGCACTGGCATGCAGATCCTCTACCACTGAGCCACCAGGGAAGCCTGATGCCTGGCTTAGGCTGAATTAGGTAATTTGCTGAAGGTAGTGCAAGAGCTGGTAGTGCAAGAGCGGGTGCAAGAGCTGGTCCCCATCACTCATTACACACTCACTCCATGTTCAGTGCTTTCCAATGCCGGCTTTGAAAATCCCCAAATAACCTGAAACAGAAGTATGATAGCCCCCTCTTTCAGCCAGAAGGAAACTTAAGAGCAAAGAAATTGAGTAACCTGCTTGAAGTTCCACAGCTCGTAGAGCAGCAGAGAAAGAGCTGCAACCTGGTCCCTCTGTTTCCAAAGCCCAAGCCCACACTGTCTTTCTGATCCCCCTTCTCTATGGACGGTGTATGGTGTTCCATGGGATCAGCATGGAGCATCCCTGTAGCATCAATACAGCGGAGCAGAGGCTCACTTTTTGGGAGAATGGCTGTGAGGGGAACCACCTTCCGGGTGCATCTCCCCTCCCCTGGGTCTGCTCTAAAGCCTGCTCCGGAGGAGGTGTGAGCCCTGGGACAGGTTGGCAGCAATATGCCCCGGTGCCTGTCACAGGGAGGCTCTTTTCATACCATTTTGGGTTTTCTTAAGTATCCCAGTGGAGTGGCCTTAGGGAAGCATACAATGAACAAAGCCACCCCTGGTAGCTCCTGCTGGTTAAGGGGGAGGGGCCATGGAGTCTACTTGTGGCCAAGTAGGAGTGAGGCTAGTGTGACTTCCCTATGAGGCAACTGGTTGAGAGGGCAAAGTTCAAGGTCTAGGGCCAGCAGCCCTGGGCAGAGATCTCTGGACCGCCCCTTACCAGCAGCGGGAGGGAGGGTCATTCTGCCAAGCCCTCAGATCCTTGGTATCCCTCTGGAGAAATGAAGAAAGGCGCTTCCTTGATTAGTGAATTGCTAAGGCCGTTTCATAAGCTGCTGAGTGCTTGGTCCATGTGATGCTGATTCTGTCTTCTTTGGGTCATGGATGAGACATGCTGGATCTCTCATGAGACAGATTTCTAGGTCTGGCCCAGGACCTCAGGAATGTATTCTGCCTTATAGATCACAGGAGCAAGGGACGAGATCCATACAGATGGCTTTACTCCATCCCCATGACAGCTACGAAGCTGTTTGCTCATCTAATTGCTGACTTTCCCAGAGCCCCTAGATCCCTGGGCTGGGCTTTGCACTGACAGGGAGAGACGAAAACCTACTGGTCTTGCCTGATAGGCGTTCAGGGTTTTAGATGAAGAGACAAGACTGACAGCAACCCAGAATAATTAGACAAGATATTTATGTAATTCATCACTAAACTGGATGTTTCTGGAAAGAGAAATTGATGGGAGACGAGAGAAATCTGAGAAGGCCTCCTGGTATAAGCAGGGCTTGGGAGGGTGGTGGTGGCCACAGGGACAGCCCCCCTTCATTCCAGGTCGTGTGGACGTCGACGTCATCCGACCCCTGAAAAGCACCCAGGGCTGACTCTAGCCTAGGCACAGAGACAATTCCTTTACATCATGAAAACCTCCCAACCCTTAGAGGTTGATCCTACGCCATAGTCTCATTTTTCAGATGAGAAAACAGACGGGTGAAGTAAATTGTCCAGGTTACACACCTGGTCAGTGGTATAGGTAACAGTCCAGAGCCTGCGCCCCAAGGCACAAAACTGAACGCAGAGGGCAGACAGAGCCACGTGACACACCCGTGGCTGCCCTCCCAGGCTGAGAAGGTGGAGCCAACAGAAAGAAGACATCTGTCAGAGGTAGAAGAGGACGAATTGCTTTCTCACTCTTTCTTCTGTTTTTATCTTTCCAGGAGAGACATGTGGGGCTCAGATGCTTCTGCTCTGGTGGTGCCTTTGGCCCGGAGAGCTGAGAGGGACCACATCACGGTGGAGATGTGGGGCTGGACGCTGTGGGCTGGCTCAGGCTCTGAGTCCCGGAGATAGACGGGCAGGGCCAAGCCTGCATCGTGCAGTCCTCAAGATGGCGTGGCCCACAAGATGGCACCTGAGGATGGGGGAGCAGATGGAGCCGGAAGTCAGGCCTTCAGCGCTGCACAGCCCTTACTGGGGGATGGGGGCTTTAAGGTCAGCCCCGCTGGCCCCATGAAGTGGAAGGAGGACGACTCCAAGAATAGAACTGGATGCCCTCCCCATCTTGGGCATCCAGGGTGAAGGAGTCCCAAGTTGAGATATTAGGCAATGCCCAATTCTCCTTCAAATTTGCTTCAAATTTGGGGCACGTCATAATCTCTTCTTGGGCCTCGATTTCTTCCTTTTTTCAACAAATTTAATTAATTATTTTTTGCTGGGGTCTTTGTGGCTGCGCGTGGGCTTTGTCTCACTGTAGCGGCTGAGGGCTGCTCTCAAGTTGTAGCGCGGGGGCTTCTCACGGCTGTGGCTCCTCTTGTGGCAGAGCTCGGCTCTAGGGTGTGAAGGCTTCAATAGTTGTGGCCCACAGCCTTCCTTGTCCCTTGGCATGTGGAATCTCCCCTAACCAGGGATCAAATCCATGACCCTCTTCATTGGCAGGCGGATTCTTAACTACTGGACCCCCCAGAGAAGTCCCCTCAATTTTTTATCTAATAGCGTGGGACACTTGGACCGGATGAGTTCCAAGTAGATTGGGTGGATTTAGAGTTCTAATAAGGACAATGACTAAGCATTTGCCATGCTATGAGATGAGGTTGAATCATGTTTGTTTTGTGAGTGGTTGATTCCCTTTGGCCTGGCTTCCTGCCTCTGAAGTCTCAGGCCTCAGATGCTCCATCTATAAGGAGCTGGAGAGAGGGTGGGGGTCTCCCGGCTCCCCTGGGGCCGTGGGGACTGGCAGGGCCTGGGTGAGGGAGCAGCCACAGCTTGAGTCCCAGAATAGCTGCAGCCCTCCTGCATCTGCCATCCTGGCTGCAGGCTCCCATCCCATTGGCCGCACCCCATCCTGGCTGTCTGGCAGGCGCTGCTTTCCAGGTTTTTGTGGCACCCACTAAGCAGCCCTCCCTGTGTGCTGTGGCATGCTGGCTTCTTCCTCCACTGTGCTGGGATCATAATAGCAACTCTTCTCGGGTTTCCTCCATCCTATCTCACTTCCCCTCCCCATGGTTGAGGACAGGGGGGTAGTTTAGGACAGTGGAAGAAGCCTAGAATTGGTGCCAGGGGTCTTGAGTTCTTGCCACGGATTCGCCATGTGTCTAGGCACAAAGCCAAACATCTCTCTTGTTTTCAGCATGAAGGTAAAAAAAAGATGAGTGCTAAGTTGCTTCAGTTGTGTCTGACCCTTTTTGGACCCCGTGGACTGTAACCTGCCAGGCTCCTCTGTCCATGGGATTCTCCAGGCAAGAATACTGGAGTGGGTTGCCATTTCCTTCTCCAGGGGAATCTTCCTGACCCAGGGAGTGAACCCTTGTCTTTTACATCTTCTGCATCGGCAGGCAGTTTCTTTACCAGTAGCACCACCTGGGAAGCCCTCAAAGTAAAGGTAATTGGGCTATTGTTTCACCCTTGTTTGCCAGAATGGGTATCCTCACAGTTCATAGCTAGAGTCTTGTTGTGGACTGTATGTCTGTGTTCCCTCTCTCCTAAAAATATG
The DNA here is from genome assembly GCA_007570785.1 of Antilocapra americana. NCBI lineage: Eukaryota > Metazoa > Chordata > Mammalia > Artiodactyla > Antilocapridae > Antilocapra > Antilocapra americana. The sequence continues at coordinate 121,306 of ML663051.1, read as the reverse complement.
TTGAAATCTTAACCCTCTAATTTGATGTCATTTGGAAGAAAGGCTTTGGGAGGTAATTATGTCATGGGGAGGGAGCCCTCATGAATGATATTAGTGCTCTTATAAGAATTGATGCTTTTGTACTGTGGTGTTGGGGAAGACTTTTGAGAGTCCCTTGGACTGCAAGGAGATCCAGCCAGTCCATCCTAAAGGAAATCAGTTCTGAGTATTCACTGGAAGGACTGATGCTGAAGCTGAAACTCCAGTACTTTGACCACCTGAAGCGAAGAGCTGACTCATTGGAAAAGACCCTGATGCTGGGAAGGATTGGGGGCAGGAGGAGAAGGGGATGACAGAGGATGAGATGGTTGGATGGCATCACTGACTCAATGGACATGGGTTTGAGTAAACTCCAGGAGTTGATGATGGACAGGGAGGCCTGGCATGCTGTGGTTCACGGGGTCACAAAGAGTCAGACACAACTGAGTGACTGAACTGGAAGTGGAAGAAGAGGTCAGAGGCTAGTTAGCACTCTTGCTGCCCTGGGAGGATACACTGAGAAGTCGGCAGTCTGCAGCCTGAAAGGAGACTTCGCCAGGAGCTGACCATGCCGGCACCCTGGTCTTGGACTTCCAGCCTCCGGAACTGTGCGAAATAATTCCTGTCGCTTAGAAGTCACCATGTCGTCCCCACTTCCCCAGGGTAGCGGGGAGACCCCCCTCTCCAAATGACCAGGGTAGGGCCCCCCTCGTGGGCGGTGCTCACAAAACACTGGTTGTTCAGTGTTTTGAGGCTCAGCCCTGGGTAATTCATAATACTTGAGTGATTGTACAGACCTGGTCCAGAGAAGTAAATAAAGGCTGAGAGCAAGTTCTTTGCGGATCGTGAAGCTGCAGTCATGTGTCTGATACACGTATCTGCCCAATGCCTGTCTGTCTCCTCGTTCCTGGGAGCAGTCACCCCTTGATGTTCTACTCACCTATCCTTAACCACATGGTTCAGATGGAGCTCGCGCCACTCCTGGCTCCAAGCCTGCTCTGAGTCTCCTGGCTCTGAGTCTCAACAGGTCTGAGCTTTCCTCCCTCTGGCCACAGTGACAGGTTGGGGATGAACCAAACAGACCCTGTCAGAGCCAGTCCTGGGGCCGGACCCAGGCCTGACCAACAAAACACACATCTGCTTGCAGTGGTGATGGCTTAGGGATTGGCCTGTGACCCGGGCCAAACAGATTAATTCTTTGAGGTTATCCTCGCCAGCATGAATGGAAAGATCCCTTCTCTCTTCACTTATGAGTGTGAAGGATGTGAGTTGTGACTGCTCCTCCATGTAAAGGAAGGAAAGAACGGAGCTCCGTAGAACAAGCCCAGCCTAGGAGGTGAAGAGGAGAGGGGAGAGTCTTGAGGACTTGAGGTCCTGGCACCTTATGGTCCCTAACGCTCCGGTTCCTACAAGTTCTCCCTTGAAGCACGGTAGAGGGTCAGGAGTGACAAGGCGTGAAGGACGGTTTACAGTTTTGTTTGTTGATCAGGGAAGGTTTTTCTAATCAGATTAAATGTGCTCCCACATGCGTGCTCAGTCCCTTCAGTCGTGTCCGACTCCTTGTGACCTCAGGGACCGTAGCCCGTCAGGCTCCTCTGTCCATGGGATTCTCCAGGCAAGAATCCTGGGGTGGGTTGTCATTCCCTCCTCAGGGGAGCTTCCTGACCCAGGGATCAAACCCGCGTCTCTTATGTCTCCTGTGTTGTCTTCTTCAGCGGATTCTTTACCACTACCTGGAAAACCCCAAATGTGCTCTTGCATCTGAATAAGGGTAAAGGAGTAGGTCCTCTAAGTATACAAGAGAAGAGAATTCTAGGTGGAGGGAATAGAATGTGCAAAGGTCCGGGCAGGAGGAGGCTTGATGTATTCAAGGAAAAGCTAGTAGTAGGTGATGTGTGGCTGGAACTGAATGAGAAGGGAATAACCTGTGCTGACCTTTTATCTGAGGGGTCTCAGCGGTGGAGGTACTCTCTGCCAGGATGAGAGCTGGCGTGAGGACTTGAGCCACTACTTCAAGAACTCCAGTGCTTGTCGCTGCCAAAGGCCAGAAAGTCAGAGACCAGCACTGAGGAGTTCTCTGGCTCTGCAATTCTATGTCTGCACCCAGGGGATCTGACCTTCCTCCTAGCTTCCTCTAATAACTCGACTAAGACCTCTCAGAAACTACTGTTTCTACTGGCCTCCAGAGAAGGGAGCTCCCTGTGGCAGAGTAGACAGAAAGGCTTCAGTGGGAAGGATTTCTTTCATTACGGTTGCCGAGGTGTGACATTCCATGGACACATGTCAATTTGTTCCCAATGTGTTTGTTCCTTTCTCCATTCATTTAAGAAGAATTTATTGAGTATCTGATACCTGCCAGGGTATACAGAAAGGCACTGAATCTACAAAGATGAATCAGCCATGGTTTCTGCTTTCAAGGATCTCAGTCTGGGTGGCTGTGGAGGAGGCAGGCTTGTAAACAGATAATCAGAGGGAAACATGGCAGGTGCCAGAGCTGAGGTAGGAGCACAGTGCTGCTGAGGAGTCCTGAGGAGAGAGATGGTTTTAGCTAGGAGAGTCAGGGTGGACTGGGTTTCCGTGGTGGCTCAGATGGTAAAGAATCTGCCTGCAATGTGGGACACCCAGGTTTGATCCCCGGGATGGGAAGATCCCCTGGAGGAGGGAAAGGCAACCTACTCCAGGAGTCTTGTTTGGAAAATCCCATGGACAGAGGAGCCTGGCGGGCGTTGCCAAGAGCTGGACGTGACTGACTGACACTCTCACTGTCACTTTCAGAGTGGTCTACAGAGAGGAGGGGCCTCTTGGCTGGACATTGAAGGTGGAGGGGAGTTTGACCAGTGGAGGGCTCTCCCAGAAATGCTGCTGAGAGGGACAGTGTGTGACGAGGGTGTAGTGGTGGGAAAGAGTGGGATGAGGAAGTGGTAAAAAGTCAGAGTGGAGGATCCGGGGCTTGGACGTAGGTGGACAAGGTAGAGGTCAACACAGTCAGCCCTGGGTATTCAGATTTTGTCCTGTTGATTTGGAGGATCAATGGAGACTTTTAAGTAGTAATGTAAGCAGATTAGACTGCTGAGTATGATGCAGTCTGATAGGACACGTGTGCGTGCTCAGCTGTGTCTGACTCTTTGAGACCCCAGGGACTGTAGCCCGCCAGGCTCCTCTGTCCATGGAAATTTCCAGGCAAGAATAGCGGAAGGGCTTGCCATTTCCTTCTCCAATAATATGACATAATGGTAACAATAATACTGGGAGATGGTCTGAAGGGTGAATGGTTAGTTTGTTGGGTTGAGACAGGGTCACAAACTCAGATACCAAGAGGGCCAGGCGATGACTTGGGAGAGCCAGGAGGTCAGCGGATCGGTCCCAAGAGGGCTGGTGCCGCTCAAGTCAGTCAACTGCCGTCCCCGTGCGGACTCAGCCCCAGGGCTGCCGGAGCTCCTGAGTTTTCGAGAGCAGCTGGAAACCCAGATCCTTATGTAAAAGCTCACCATTTTTAAATGTTGGCAACTAACTTCTACAAAATGCTGCATGGGCCAAATTGAACACATCTGTCAGCCTGATCTATCTGTGGGCCACTGGTTTGCAAATTCTGGGTTGAGAAAAGAGTTTTCTTTTTTTGTAAAGAGAGATCAAAATAGCTTTGGATCTAAAGATTTATGCCTGGAATGATCTCTCCTCTTGCTCTAGCAAAGTTTAAATTATCGCCTAAGACCCAGTTCAATTCTCTCCCATAAGGCTTTCCTCAAGACCCACCCCCCCACACACCCTCAGTCACCCCCAGCCCCCCCGAGCACATTAATTGTGTGTTAATGCTCCATTATCTTTCATATTCCCATGCATGCGTGCGTGCTCAGTTGTGACCGACTCTCCCGTGGACTGTAGCCCTCCAGGCTCCTCTGTCCGTGGAATTTTCCAGGCAAGAATACTGGAGTAGGTTGCCATTTCCTTCTTCAGGGGGATCTTCCTGACCCAGGGATCAAACTCGTGTTTCTCCTGTGGCTTCTGCCTTTTGGCACACAGATTTTTTACCACTGAGCCACCTGGAGATTTCAAAGGCCTGCAAGAAAGCTATGGGGCAGGAGGGAAGCCAGGGACAAAAGAGACATAGAATCAGCACTGAATGGATGGAACCCCTGCTTGTAGGAGAAGCAGATGAAACCTACAGCAGAGGCCCCTTGCGGCGGTCCCTCCTGCCTGGAGGAGAGGGAAGCAGACTGGCTCGGAAAGGAAATATGAGATGGTCGGGAGCAGGCTGGACTCCTGGGATTTCAGAGAAGGCACCACACTCTGAGTTCTGTAGGGTTTTTTTTTTTTTTTTTCCATTAACTGAGACTTACATTCAATAATAGAAGCAGTTAAACAAAGAAGACCAGCTAGCAGGAAAGGAATAAGCAGAATAAAAATGCACCAAGATCATTCTCAGGATGGTAAAGAACAACTAAAAACATACAAAACAGGTAAAGCAGAAGTAATAAAATCCTCTAAAAATCTAGTTAGTATCTTCGGGGAGACTCATAAGAATGTTCCATAGAAAAGTGACATAATGTCATTCAAAAGGTGGAACAGTGAATGATAGAAGAGCGTCCCTGAGGCCTCATAACAGAAGGAAGACGAAGAAGAGATTCATGATCCATAGGACGGCACTGAGTGAATATTCGAGAACATGAAAGAGAACGCATTCACATGTGTAACTGAGTCACTTGGCGGCACAGCAGAGATCAACACAAGACTGGAAGTCGTCTGCACCTCAGCAAATTTAAAAGAATATTCCAGAACATCGAGCAAAAGTTACAAAGGAGCAGAAAGTAAATTGAAGAGGCAGAGGAGAAACGCTGATAAGCTCATAGGATTTCTGGAGGAGGGAATCAAGAAACTACAGAGGCCATAAATCAAATTACAGAATAAGTTAATCAGTTGTGGAAGAAATGATTGTGACTCTGGATTGAACGAGAAAAAGGCAACTAAATGAATAAAACAGCTGCGGTGTAGGGCTTGATTCTTAAGCAGGGTTGAGTTTCCTTCTCCACTTCTGTAATCACAACAGTCTGCAGTCACGGTTGGTCCGGAGACGCTGAAGACTGACTGACCTGGGAGTTTTCTGTGAAGGGCTCTAGGATGTGGGGTGAGAGTGGACGTCCACTGTTTTCCTGTCTTGATTTTTTCTGTAAATCCGTCCTCCCCCCTCTTTTGGCCCACTTGCCTCTCGCTGGAGGGTTGGGCGTGTGACTCAGGCACGGCCCGTGGAGGGTCTCGTTCCCTGGACACCATGGTCAGTGCAGCAGTGGTCCTATAACCCCATCAGGGCCAGCGAGGCTCGTAACTTTCCTTTTTAAGAACATTCACTGGAGCACAGTTCATTTACAACGTCATGTTGGTTTCTGCTGTGCGACAAAGTGAATCAGTTATACATGTACGTATGGCCTCTCTTTTTCAGATTCTTTTCCCATAAAGGTCATTACAGAGTGTTGAGTAGGATACTCTGTGCTGTACAATAAGTCCTTTTTAGTTATGTTTTATACACAATAGTGTGTACTGGGCTTCCCAGGTGGCTCAGTGGTAAAGAATCTGCCTGACAATGCAGGAGATGTAGATTCAATTCCTGGGTTGGGAAGATCACCTGGAGGAGGAAATGGCAACCCACTCCAATATTCTTGCCTGGAAAAAAATCACGGATGGAGGAGCCTGGCGGGCTACAGTCCACGGGGTCCCAAAGAATCGGAAACAGCTGAGCCTAAAGGCACCGAGGAGTGTGTGTGTCGATCCCGGCCCCCCACTCACCCCCTCCCTCCTGGCAGCCACGTTTGCTTTCTCCATCTGTCCCTCTGCTCCTGTTGTGTAGGTCAGCTCATTTGCACAGCGTCTTTGGAGTCCGCCTGTGAGCAGCATCATATGACGTCCGTCTTTCTCCATTGGACTTGCTTCGCGTAGTGTGATGATCTCTAGTTCCATCCGGGTTTGCTGTGGATGGCATCGTCTCTCTCTATTTCGTGGCTGAGTAACGTTCCATTGTATGTAGGCTCCACATCGTTTTCATAACTTTCCTTGCATTGTCCAGAGACATTCTCTCTTTCCTGCTGGATTTGAACCTGGGGCGTGTAAGTTTAGAGCAGCCATTGACCACTGTGGAGAGCCAAAGCCAGCCAGCTTGGAGAAGTGGTGAGGGGAGGTGAGAGAGATCTGGGAAAGATGGTATTGTTTGAGCCCCTGGATCAAACCCTACTTACAGCTCGTTAATCTTAGATTTTTTTGCCATTACTGTGGCCAGTAAATTTTGCTTTCCTTACACCAATTGGAGCTAGTTTTTCTTTTGTCAGATGTGACTAAAAGGGGTCTTTGAACCTAATTGAGGGGTGTGAAGAATAACCCTTCCCATGGACCACGCTTTACAGTTTGCAAAGCATTTCTACATCCATCGTCTTATTTGACTGTTCTAGCTCTTCCCGGAGGTGGGTAAAATAGGAATGATTATTCCCACATCATAGAGAAGGTAGTTGTGTCAGGGTTAGGATCCATAATCACTCAACTAGGAATGTCAGAATGAAACTCCTGTTCTTTTGAGTCTGGTTTTAGAGCTTTTCTGCACCAATGATGTCATTCTAAATTGAACTCTGATAATGCTGAACTAAATTACACTAAAGTACCCCCTGGAAATAGCCTCTCAGAGTCATATTTCATGCTGGGTAATTACCAAATAACTTTCTTCTCATTATTTTCCTACCTACTTACCTCCAAGGGAAGGGCTGGTGATAAATGTCAGGGCTGGGACAATTTACGTAATTATTTGGATGACTGGCTGATGCATATTTTTTGGTTACAGTGTTACTCTCTGTCTGCTTTTAGCTGTCTGTCTGCTTTTAACTTCCGTTCGGTAGTCAGCAAATTGGAGACCCTCCATTTCATGTTCCACACAAATCAAATTATTTTGTAAAGAAATTGTTGAGAGCCTTTCTTGTGCTATTTCATCTTTCTGGAATGATCTCTCCCCACTCTTTGCACACCCAGCTCCTGTTCACCCTTACCTGTTAGCTTCAACACTACCAGCTCAGAGTGGTCTTCCATTATAAAAGCTAGACTTTCCCCCCTCCTCAACCCTCAATTTTGTTCATGTTAGGCCATGCAGTATTCTTTATAATATTTTCCACAATTTTAATAATTAAAAATTTCTCTAAAATTTCGTTTCTGTGCATCTAGTAGGACTGAAGTTTCACTTCTCTCTCCCTATCACCTAGTTCAGGGCCTGGCATGAAGCAGATATTCAGTCATTGTTGATGGACTGAACCAGTGAATGAGTGGCTTATTCAGGAATATACAAGAGAAGGCGGCCTGTGAGCCACGGGAAGAGAGAAGCAGGGGGTGGGGAGGGCTCTGGCTAGAGGTTCTAGCTTGGTGGTCAGCGGCAGTGAGGTTGGGGTGGGATGGAGATGAATCTCAGGGAAGGATGCACCCTCCAGGGAATCCAGCGCTAGAGGGGGGTGGCAGGGTGCCCAGGGCCAGACCCAAGGGCCTGGGGAAGGAAGGAGCAGCCAGGGAAGGGGTCGGGGATGTAGGCAGCTGGAAGAGCCCCCGGCAGGGTACACATCCTAGAAGGCAGTGCAGGAGGCGCCGGGAGACGGAGAGGGTGGGCGACTATGCTCTGTACCTCCGCTCGGGGCCATGGCATCTGATTCACACCTGACTTATTTTTCCAATTATTTTTACCCTGATTGTAGCAGCTGGCAGGTTTCCAAGTGGCAGTGTGATTTTGTTTGCTGCTTGCAATTCCCACCTCTCTGGGTTAGCAGGCGTGAGTCTTTTGACCTTACTGGAGGAGGTGACACCTCTCAATTTAGCTCTGTTTGCAAATGTCAGCTGAGATGCTGTGAGCATTGTTCACTGGGTCACAGGAGCCTGGTCACACACACACACCCACACCCACACACACACACGTCTCAGAAAGCTTTATTCCCTACATCCTCTGCTCCATCAGGAAGCAAAGGTGTCTGCCAGACCACACTCTGCAGCCCACCTATCTGGGGGTCTCTACCAGCTTTTGATGGGCTTCCCAGGTGGTGCTAGTGGTAAAGAACCTTCTTGCCAGTGCAGGAGACATAAGGGATCTGCAACTGATCCCTGGGTTGGGAAGATTCCCTGAGGAGGGCATGGCAACCCACTCCAGCATTCTTCCCTGGAGAATCCCATGGACTCCGCCTGGCGGATTACAGTCCATAGTCGTGCTAAGCGACTTAGCACGCATGCATCAACCTTTGATACTGTTTTAATAGAGGAAATAAAAAGCAATACGAGAGAGGAGTTATTTTTTTTTTAGTAACAGTTGTCTTATTTATGTTCACTGGAGCATAATTGCTTTGCAATGTCGTGTGAGTTTCTGCCATACAACAAAGTGAATCAGCCGTATGTTTACATGTATCCCCTCCCTCTTGAGACTCTCTCCTACCCCCATCATCCCATCCCAAGGAATTAATAACATGGAGGGAGACAGAGGTGAATCCCTGTCATTTTCCCAAGGGCTGGTCTACAGAATTCTAGGAGCTGAGCCATCAACACTCCAGAGAGTGACACACAATCTGGGCCCCTTACGTCCTTTGAAAAGGACAAGCTTCCTACAGCCAACCTCATATTCACGATAGACAGAGACTTTAACAGCTGCTAGTTTGGAGTGTTTCCGATGGGCTCAACACCATGTTCAGCTTTTTACTATATGTTCGTCCTCTTTAATCTTCCCTGGAATGCTGTTATGTCGTGATGATTGGTTCCACTTTGCAGATGAAAAAACCGAAGCTCAGAGAGGTGGTGTAACTCATTGACGGTCACACAGACTCTCAGGTGGTGACTTTTTCTGGGTCCCTACTTTGCTGGAGCTGTGAGGTCATGCTGCTACCTGTTGCGGACCGTGGCTGTCTGTCACTGTCATTAGCCTGGCCTGAATGCTGGAGGGAGTGACAGCCGGAAAGCAGGGCCAGCTTATGGTCAGTGTGGCCCGGGGGTAGACCTTCTCCACCCCACACCCCCTCGTCGTCTTCCCTCCTAACCCACTCAGCATCCTTGCGGAGGGCAGGGACTTTCTTCTGAGCAATTTAGTGATTTAGCTCCTTAGAAGGAAAAAGCGTGTTTCCCTTCTGGTCGTTAACACAAAATCCCAAACAGAAAACAAAACAAAACAAAACCAAACCCTGTTTTAAACAGAATTTAGCAGGATCCTCTGAGTCTCCCAGGGCTCTTGGTCTTGTTGGCAGAGAAGCGGGGGTGGGGGTACCGTCTGTGACTCAGACGAGGAGCTGCCTCTCGCCGCCCACCCACCCTGGGGCTGCAGCCAGGATGAACCGTCAGCGAGCAGGCAGCCCGCTGGGGTAGGGGTGGGGCGGGGTAAGGAAACGCCTTCCTCCTGGGCTCTTCTCCGAGAAAAGGGGTCATGAGAACCACAAAGCAGCACAGCTCAGGCTCTGGAGGGGCGCTGGGTGGGAGAGCACTGCCCGCCTCCTCCGTGCGCCCTCCCTGAGTGGGGCTGGGCAGGTGGTTTCAGCGCTCCTGAACCGCCCACCCCCAAGCCCAGGCTTCTCCCCTGTTGGCACGCGGGGAAGCCATGGTTCAGAAGCAGGAGCCCAGTTTGCAGACCGCATGCAGGGGACCTGGTTTCTATCACTCGGCTTGTCCTGTATCCCTCACCCGTGCTGACTTCCTTGTCAGGGAGCTCCGAGGTGATGCAAGGCTGTTGCTAAGGGTCCTCCTGCCTCGTTTGTCTTCTGCCCACAGGACTGGTCCTGCCCGGCTCCTTTAAGCTGCTTGGACAGCTTGGAGCCGCGTGAAAGCAGGTCCCGGCAACCGCCGCCTCCTGTTCATGGGTTGCCCTTGGAACTAAAACTGGAGCTTCTCCTGGCTCAGATGCCACCGACCCTATTCCGTTGCTCCCCGCTCGGACAGCTCTCCCACCTTGCATGTTTGGGGTCTCTTCAGGGAGGCCTGCAAGCTTCCCGTTGTGGCTTTCTTGGCTTGCTTTTTTCCAGGCCTTTCTGAGGGTCTGTGAATAATCAATTTCATTTCTCTTCATATGGAATTCAGTTCAGTTCAGTCGCTCAGTCGTGTCCGACTTTTGCAACCCCATGGACTGCAGCATGCCAGGCCTCTCTGCCCTTCACCAATTCCCAGAGCTTACTCAAACTCATATCCAGAGACTCTGTGATGCCATCCAACCATCTCATCCTCTGTTGTCCCCTTCTCCTCCTGCCTTCAATCTTTCCCAGCATCAGGGTCTTTTCCAATGAGTCAGTTCTTTGTATCAAGTGGCCCAAGTATTGGAGTTTCAGCTTCAGCATCAGTGGAAGAGTTCCACCCAATTTGAATTCATTCAGTGCTTCTGTGAAACCCCATCCTTTTTCCTTTGTAGTCCTTATCAGACTTGTAAATACTGACTCAGCTTCCATTTTCCACAATACTTTGTAACCCCACAGTGACAATGAAGGCGAATATTTACTGAACACTCGCCATGTGCCAGGCTCTGTGTATACCGCCTTGTTTAAACCTCACAGGAACTCAAAAAACGAGGTGCTCTTATACTCTGACTCTTTACCTGAAACCCTGGAGGCTCAGCGAGGGTGAGGAACTCGCCTGAGGCCGTGGTGAGCAGGCACAGGTGGGACGTTGCCGTGAGCCAGGTGACTTGGAGGCGTGGTCCTCGGGCCATTGGGTGGGCTGGGAAGGTTTGCTGGCCAGAGCACTGGCTGCTGGAGATTGCGTCAGGCAAACACAGGGAGACCTTCCCAGCAGTAAGCACCCTTCGGGTGTTCAGAGAAGGCTCAAGGAGTCTTCAGTAGGGAAGCTGGGGAAGGGAGTTAAGCCCCAGGTGAAGGAGAGACAGGGTGACCTTTAAGATCCTTTCCAGCTCCGAGAGTCCGCGGTTACTGTATACTTCTTAATAAAACCAATAAAACCTTTGGCAAATACAAACCCAGAGCCAGCTCTGTGCTGTTATGAACAGGAGCTGCGTGGATGTGTTTGCTGGGGCGATACATGCCAACATCAGCAAGAGCGCAAGCCCTCTGGAGATCAGTATCGTATCCCAGCGTCCAAGAGTGATAAGAACAATCACTGGCATTTATGGAGTGCTTACTAAACTGCTGGCAAGATTATCAGTCCTCTGCATGCATAAACTCACTTCTCACAACAAACCTATGAGGTCATGAGTAGTGTATTAGTCAGGCAAAGCTCCAATGACAAATTAATCCTGAGCCCTCAGTGGTTTAACGCAATAAAAGTTTCCTTCTTTCTTCCTTTTTTTTCAATGAAAGAAGTGCAGAATTTTATTTGAACCAAATGTGAAGATTATAACCTGGGAGGGGAATGTCAGAAAGCTCTGAACTGTTCTCCACTTCTTCATTCCTTAAAGTCTGAAGGAAGTTAGGCTATTTTAAACCTTGGTTTTCTGAAACATGTGGCCTCCAAGGACTTTGGGGTGAGGAGAGGGAGAGACAGTGGGACAAGGAAACGGGCTTGCGATCTGAGAACCTAGAATGACATATACAGCCTGTGCCCCTTGTTACAGCCTGATGCCAAGGCAACTGTGTGGCATGTTGAACCATGCACAGAGTTCAGTTCAGTGCAGCCGCTCAGTCGTGTCGACTCTGTGCGACCCCTTAGGCGGCAGCCCACCAGGCTCCCCTGTCCCTGGGATTCTCCAGGCAAGAACACTGGAGTGGGATGCCATTGCCTTCTCCACTTAAATATCTACCACTTACCAATTATACCAATTTCTGTATTTATCATGTATCTATATATCAATTATCTGCCTACTTATGTATCTATCATCTGTCAATTATGTAACTATTATCTAGTCTATTTTTCTATCACCTATCAAGTTTTGTATCTATTTATCTACTTATGTATCTATCATCTATAATTATGTAGGTACATACTTATCTATGTATCTCTTGTCTTTGACTGTGTGGATCATAATAAACTGTGGAAAATTCTGAAAGAGATGGGCATACCAGATCACCTGACCTGCCTCTTAAGAAACCCGTATGCAGGTCAGGAAGCAACAGTGAGAACTGGACATGGAACAACAGACTATTTCTAAATAGGAAAAGGAATCCGTCAAGGCTGTATATTGTCACCCTGCTTATTTAACTTATATGCAGAGTACATCATGAGAAACTCTGGGCTGGATGAAGCACAAGCTGGAATCAAGATTGCCAGGAGAAATATCAATAACCTCAGATATGCAGATGACACCACCCTTATGGCAGAAAGTGAAGAAGAACTAAACAGCCTCTTGAAGAAAGTGAAAGAGCAGAGTGAAAAAGTTAGCTTAAAGCTCAACATTCAGAAAACTAAGATCATGGCATCCGGTCCCATCACTTCATGGCAGATAGACGGGGAAACAGTGTAAACAGTGGCTGACTTTATTTTTCTGGGCTCCAAAATCACTACAGATGGTGATTGCAGCCATGAAATTAAAAGACACTTACTCCTTGGAGGAAAGTTATGACCAACCTAGACAGCATATTAAAAAGCAGAGACATTACTTTGCCAACACAAGTCCATCTAGTCAAGGCTATGGTTTTTCCAGTAGTCATGTATGGATGTGAGAGTTGGATGGTGAAGAAAGCTGAGTGCTGAAGAATTGATGCTTTTGAACTGTGGTGTTGGAGAAGACTCTTGAGAGTCCCTTGGACTGCATGAAGATCCAACCAGTCCATCCTAAAGATCAGTCCTGGGTGTTCATTGGAGGGACTGATGTTGAAGCTGAAACTCCAATACCTTGGCCACCTGATACAAAGAGTTGACTCTTTTGAGAAGACCCTGATGCTGGGAAGGATTGGGGGCAGGAGGAGAAGGGGACGACAGAGGGTGAGACGGCTGGATGGTATCACTGACTTGATGGACATCAAGTAAACTAGATGTGGACATTGGGTAGACTCTGGGAGTTGGTGATGGACAGGGAGGCCTGATGTGCTGTGGTTCATGGGGCTGCAAAGAGTCGGACATGACTGAGTGATTGAACTGAACTGATTGTCTATCTGCTTATGTATCTGCATGTGTGCATGCTAAGTTGATTCAGTCGTGTCCGACCCTTTGCAACCCCATGGCCTGTAGCCTGCCAGTCTTCTCTGTCCATGGGATTTTCCAGGTGAGAATATTGGAGTGGGTTGCCATGCCCTCCTCCAAGGGGTCTTCCCAACCCAGGGATCGAATCTGCATCTCTTGTGGCTCCTTCACTGCAGGTGGATTCTTCACCACTGAGCCACTGGGGAAGCCCACCTACATATCTACCACTTCCCAATTACACCACTTTCTGTACTTTTCATACATCTCTGAATCTAAATCGATTATCTACCTACTTACCTATCTATCATCGGTCTATGCTGGTTTCAAACTTCCCTGTCGCCCTGACCACTTGCCTCCTGCCTGGCCCTGGTCAGAGTTCAGAGACACGATGTCTGACGTGTCTGCTGCTCTGGGGGGTCTCCACAAGTGCCAGCGGCTGCCCAAACTGCCCCACTTGTCCATGTGCTGAGGTCATCTGTACTCGGGAGAACTGATGTCAGTTCCCCTCCCCTTGTCCTCTCAAACTGTGTCCGCCCACCCTTCTCCATCAGATGAGGGGTGGCAGATGATGCTCAAGTCTGTCTGAACCAAGGATCTGTGAGATGGCAGAGGCCCCACCACGTTTCAGTGGCAATTTTGCCGAGGTGTGGCAAGCTTGTTCTGGTCTCAGATTCACTGCAGTTTTCCAGCTGAGTGACATTGCTTAAATTACTCATGTGTCACAGTCTTCTTACCTGTAAATGGGGATAATCATGTCACCTAACTCAGAGGATTTAGGAGAAGATGAGGTGAGACAGTCCCTCTAAAGTCACTGGAACAGTGGTTGGTGCACGGCAACAATGCCTTCAGGTATAATAATAAAAAATTCTTATCTTTCCTGTTCTCCCCCAATCTGCCTGTCTCTGGTGCCCCGGCTTCCCCACACGAGGGCACATCACACAAGCATCCCTTGATGGAAAGCCAACTGGAGCCAGATTAGCTTTAGTTTTCCTCTTTATTCTGTTAAATTCACAGGGGATACTGGAGAAGGATATTTTTAGGAGGCATTACTGAGAAGCATAGCAGGTGGCCAGATGGTAATGACAGGAAACACGGTCCCTTCTGTCTGCAAGAACAACTGAGTGGCATTCAGGTGTGTAATGAGATAAACTAGACTTCTAGAGAGATCCCACTGGGTCCAGGTGGGAGAGAGGGCGCCATGGAAACTTGCCAGGGAGCGTAATGTCTGGAGAACAGCGCAGACAGGGCACTCTCTCCAGTGCTGCTTCCTGGACGGGCCTTTCCCCACCTCGGCTCTGACACCCGGGGATTTACCACTGACCCCTCCTTCTGAGCGATCCTCCAGAGGATGTCAGTGAGGTTATATGCTGATGATGTTGTCCTGTGATGTGCTCCAGACAGTGTTGGCTTCTTCTTGTTTATTAAATCACAGGCATTGCTAGAAAATTGAATTATGCCACCGGTGATAATATCTCCAGAGAAAGGAAATTCTCTCAGCTCCAGAGCTTCTTTCTGGGTTTCATTCTTCTCTTCTTGTTTCGCTTAATTTTATTTTAGTTCTTGAGAGGGTGAGGCAGACCTAGTGGGTGCTTTTCCATTTCTTGGCCACTTGGCACCCACCGCGTTCTCCAGGACCGCTTCCCAAATCTTCTTGGTGTCATCACCGTCTGTCTTTATTCATACGGATCCTGATGGGAAAATGACCCCAGGGCTCGTCCTCTTTTCCCAGGGAAGCCAAGGAGAGCCAGCCACCTTCTCCACTCTGAGGAAAAGCCGAGGATGGGCATGCGTCTGACCCCAGCTAAACAGATGGTCTTCCCCGGGAATTTAAATATTTAGGCTTTGGCTGGGGGCTTGGAGGTGTTTGGAGGACCTGTCATTGGAGGTTGAGCCAGGCAACTCACGGGCAGGTCGAAGCCGGGGTCCCCCATGCTTTCTTCCATGGGCTGCTTTCGGCTTTGATTGATTTACACGAGAGCTTGTAAACCGGTCGCCATCAGGATAAGTGCCTGAAATATGTCAGGTGGTGGGTGAAAGAAAAGAAGGAAAGACTGGGCCTGGGAACAGGTCTTTCCTACGCAGAATATTGTCAACCCTTAATTTTTTAAAGATTTTTTGATGGGAACCATTTTTAAAGTCTTCATTGAACTTGTTACACAGTTGCTTCTGTTTTATGATGTGGTGTTTTGGGCAGGAGGCACGCGGGATGTGAGCTCCTCAACCAGGGATCAAACCCATACTCCCTGCAGTGGAAGGTGAAGTCTTAACCACCGATCACCAGCACAGTCCCAGTCTTGGGTTCTTAAATGTAAACTGACATCTAAAATTCCTAGTGTTCTCTCCTGGGCATATATCCAGAGAAAAACATGAGCTGAAAGGCTACAACCCACCAGCGTTCATTGCAGCACCGTTTACAAAAGCACAGGGAAGCAACCTAAACGTCCATTGACAGGAATGAATAAAGAAGATGTGGTGTGTATATACAGTGGAATATTGCTCAGCCATTAAAAAGAATGAAATAATGCCGTTTTCAGCAGCATGGGTGGGCCTAGAGAGTGTCATCCTGAGTGAAGTAAGTCAGAGAAGGAGCAGATATCATATGACATCTCCTATATGTGGTATCTAAAGAGGAATGATACAAATAAACTTATTTACAAACCAGAAAGAGACTCACAGACTAAGAAAATGAACTTGTGGTTGCTAGGGGAAGGGACGGTTAGGGACTTTGGGAAGGTCACGTGCACACTACTATATTTAAAAGGGGTAAGCTATTGCATAGCACAGGGGACTCTGCTCAGTGTTATGTGGCAGTCTGGATGGGAGGGGGATTTGGGGAGAGTGGATACATGTATGTGTATGGCTGAGTCCCTTTGCTTTCCACCTAAAACTACCACAACATTATTAATTGGCTATACCCCAACACAAAATAAAAAGTTTAAAGTTTGGGAAAAAATTTCCTAGTGTTCTTGTATTTGTGTGAAATATCCCATAAGTACCAGCTTTTTATCATCCAGTCTATATCTCCTAGAACATTTCTCATTCCCCAAAGTAGCCTCCCAAGCCTTTGTCAGACCGTGTCCTGACACAGGGATCAGGAAACAGGTCTCCCCAGCAGAGGAAGCAGAGGTCTTAGTGAGTAGGGTCCGAGTGGAGATCAGAGCTATGTTCAGGTTACAAGGCCCCAATCTTCCCTTGCCAGCCCTGGGAAAGGCCCCAAACTGTGTTTACCAGATGGCCTGGCACCGGGCACAGAGGACCTTCTAAGTGAGGCCAGGAAAGACCTGGAGTGATAGCTAAGAGCCAATAATGCTGGCTGGCAAGAAAAGGAAGTCTATGTCTCACCCCCGTAACAACGCGGGCACCAGCCGTCCAAGGCTGGCCCAGTGGCCCTGGGCCCTGGACACCTGGCTCTTTCCTCCTTGGTGCTCTGCCATCCTCAAGACGCATGTCCCATCTTGTGACTAACGTGGCTGGTTCAGCTTCCAGTATCAAGTGCATCACTGCGGTTGCAGGAGCCAAGGGGAGGCAGAGAGTGCTTCTTCCATTTAAGGGCTTCTGCTCGTGGTTGTATTGGCCCCAGTCCAGGCAGTTGGCTGCAGCCAGCTGCAGGGAAGATTGGGAAAGACGGCTTCTAGCTGGGTGGCCTCGAGCCCAGGTAAGACGTCCGCTTACAGAAGGGGAGGGTGGACGCTGCGGAGACGACCAGCAGGCCCTGCTCTGGCAGATGCGGTCAACTGATGCTCCGCCCTACCCCTCCCTGGGGCAAAACATCTAGGGCTGCCTTTTCTGCTTTCCGTGCAGAAGGAGGTTAAGTGAGCTGTCCAAGGTGCTACAGAAATCCTTAAGGGTGGATCTTCAGGCACCAGGCTGGGAGGCAGGCAGAGGAGATATTTTTTGGCAAGGGTTCCAGAGTGCTGTTCCTGTTGGACTTCTTCTAACTCCACTGCTTATTCGCCCCTTCAGATGAACTTGAGCTCAGACAGTGTAATCCCGCTTTCAGCAAAGGATGCCCTGAGCACAGGTCATTGTCTTTAAGGGTGAACCTCTGAAGAAGCCCATCATTGCTCCCCTGCCACCCTCTCTACCCCTCCTGGCATGCCTGTGGCATTTAATTTTCCTGCTTGGACTCCTTGTCCTTGTTACTCCAGGCTGCACCAAGGTGGACCAAGGGAGGACCTCTGGGGGACATCCCAAGGGGAACTGGCCCATGGGCTGGGCAGACAGCATCTTGTCTATAGTAAACATGGAAGTGAAATCAACGAGTTGATGGTGGGACTTGAAACAAGAGGTCAGTGGAGTTGGGATCAGAGTTCCTGCCATGACACATCAAGGCTTCATGTAAGCAAAGGTTTTGGGGGGATAGAGGAGCTCTAAGAAACTCCCCAGACTGGTCTACTCCAGGCAAGCGGGAAAGAAGGGAGAGAGAGGGAGACTCAGCGTGGGGCGAAAGACAGTCTCTTGCTCCTGTTCCAATCTCATGTGCCCCGACTCTCCTTTACTTCCTGTTCTACTATTGGGTTGGCCAAAAAGTTTGTTTGGGTGTAATATCTTATGGGAAAACCCAAATGAACTTTTTGGCCAACCCAATAGTTGGGATCATACACTACGGACTCAGAGAGCTCTGAGTTCAAACCACAGTTCTGCCTCTGATGTGTGGCGGCCGCTGCTGCTACGTCGCTCCAGTCGTGTTCAACTCTGTGCGACCCACAGATGGCAGCCCACCAGGCTCCCCTGTCCCTGGGGTTCTCCAGGCAAGAACTGGAGTGGGTTGCCATTTCCTTCTCCCAGTGTGTGACTATGGGCAGGTAACCGAGCTAAGTCACGCTTCATGTATTCAATACAAATGGGAACTCTCTGAGTATCCATCCTACCGGGCTGCTGAAGGATTGAGCAGTGACAGGAGCACAAGCTCACTAAACCCACCCCCTTTCTTCCCTGCCTTCCTGCCTCCTTGTTTCCCTTCCTGCTTTCCTTCCTTTCTTGCCCTCAGAGATTTGAGACAACAGTGAGGCATCTGACATGCCTGGCCAATCTCGCTCCTACAACACCTTCTGATGCTGTCCTCTCTTAGGTGTGAGCTCTTCTCCTGCGTTAATTCCTGGGGATTTGACTAACTAGCCTGAGCTCCCTCCAGAGCCCAGGACCCACTTCCCTCCCTCTCGGGGTTGGGGACTCGGAGCCAGACCCCCAGGGAGCAGTGGGGAGGGGGGCACCCCCGCTGGAGGAGGAGCTGGTTCTCCCCTTCCCCTCACTTTTCCTGCTGTGGGAAGAGCTGGGCACAGAGTGCTTGAAGAGCCTTCCAGAAGGCGGCCCTGGTGAATTTCCCTTCCTCCTCACAGGAGCTGGGCCTTCTGACCTCAGGATGCATAGCGATGCTGAATATGCAAATCAACAGCACTTGGTTCATAAAAATAGCTCCGTCACAGAGCGCCTGCTCCTCCTCCAGCTTCTTGCTCTAATCTTCACCTTCCTGCCTTGGACCCCCCTCCCCATTTGTCCTCCTTTCTCTCCCCTCTCCACGGCCCTTCCACCCTTCCTGGGTTCCCCTCCCTTCATCCTGTCTTCCTGGCCAAGGTGTGATGGACAGACTGGGCGAGGGCCCTCACCACCCCCTGGTGACTGGAACTACAACACGCTGACACTACTATCTTTTTCTTCTTTCCTTTATACCTGGAGGCTCAGACAGTAAAGAATCCACCTGCAATGCAGCAGACCTGCGTTCGATCCAGGATGACATGGCAACCCACTCCAGTACTCTTGCCTGGAGAATCCCATGGACGGAGGAGCTTGGTGGCCTACAGTCCACGGGGTTGCAAAGAGTCCAACACCACTGAGTGACTAAGCAGAGCACATTATTATTATTATTTTAAAAATTAATCTTTAGTTGAAGATTAATTGCTTTACAATGTTGTATTAGTTTCAGCTGTATAGTAATGTGAATCAGCTATAAGGATACATATCTTCTTTTAAAATTTACTTGGTACAGCGTTTGGGGGAGATTAGTTATGCCTTCTACCTGCATTTGTACACTTACACACGAACATTTTCTGAGAGGATATATCCCAAATATTAATAGTGCATAATTCTGGGGGGAAAGGGGCTAGATTCAAGGTATTCTTAAAAAATACCCTCCTCCCACCTATAACAGTGTCAGTACAAAACCCACTGCTGTATACACATCTCCTCCAGTCTGACATGATTTTTGCAGAATTCTAAAGTTCTCTGGTTCCTGGGTGCCTGTTGGGGTGGGGAGACAGTAGGGAGGCCAGCGGTGTGGTGGCTCGTGGGGTCCACGGGCCAGGACTCAAGTCCCAGCTCCACCTGCTGGAGGTGCGACCTTGTGCAGGTGACCCAGCCTCTGCATGATAGAACCGCCCTTCCAGGGTTGCTCCGAGGAGTGCTGAGCGCCGAAGAATGGATGCTTTCGAACTGTGGTGTTGGAGAAGACACTTGAGAGTCCCTTGGACTACAAGGAGACCCAACAGTCCATCCTAAAGGCTATCAGTCCTGGGTGTTCATTGGAAGGACTGATGTTGAAGCTGAAACTCCAATACTTAGGCCACCTGATGCAAAGAGCTGACTCATCTGAAAAGGCCCTGATGCTGGGAAAGATTGAGGGCAGGAGGAGAAGGGGACGACAGAGGATGAGATGGTTGGATGGCATCACCGACTCGATGGACATGAGTTTGAGCAAGCTCAGGGAGCTGGTGGAGGGCAGGTCAGCCTGGCGTGCTGCGGTCCATGGGGTCACGGAGAGTCGGACAGGACTGAGCGACTGAACAACAACGGGGGGAGGAGTGTGCTAGTTAATACAGGTGACTGGGGCAGAGAAATCAGTTCTGATTATCAGCCAATCTAATGTCTTCAAAGCGCTGAAGACTTCACTGTGGTCCAAAGGCCTGGCTGGGCGCTAGTGAACCAGTGGCCATGGAACTTGGGGTTGGACAGACCTGCCTTTGAGTCTTGGCCCTGTCTTCTCATAGCTGTGCGACCCAGACCCTCTCAAAGGACATTTTTAGGCTTCAGAGCTTTGTCCTGTGAACTGCAGATGCAAAAGCATTCATTCCCCGAGATGATGGACATACAGGGCTGAGCACGGAGCTGTTATTACTAGTATTAGGCATTTAACAACATACGGTTAGTTCAGTTGAATAACTTTCTATAAACGATAAATTGCCTAGATCAGTGTTTCTGTCTTTTTTGGTTACTGCTCTTTCAGGAATACTTTCAGACATTTTTCACCCTAATCCCCTCCTTCCATGAATTTTATTACCACGAATGTTACGCTGAGCTGTTCGTATGCTACGTGTCTATCTGTGTTTTATACCTAAAAAGGATAAGATTTCTTTTGTCCCCTGAGAACCACTTTTTGTTCCTGGTGGGTGATATGTACAGCCCCCACTGAGGATGTATGGCCTGGAGCAGTGATTCTCAAATGGGGGGAATTTTGCTCACTGAGAAATGTTTCACAGTGTCTGGAGAAACTTTTCTGTTGTTGTTACAACAGAGGGGAGGGCTTGGTGCTAATGGCATTGAGTGAATAGAGGCCAAATGAAAGTTGCTGAGTCATGCCTGACTCTTATTGAGTCCATGGACATACAGTCCATGGAATTCTCCAGGCCAGAATACCAGAGTGGGTAGCCTTTCCCTTATCCAAGGGATCTTCCCAACCCAGGGATCAAACCCAGGTCTGTCCCTTTGCAGAAGGATTCTTTAGCAGTTGAGCCAGGAAGCCCAAGAATACTGGAGTGGGTAGCCTATCCTTTCTCCAGGGGATCTTCCCAACCCAGGAATCAAACCGGGGTCTCCTGCTTTGCAGGCAGATTCTTAACCAACTGAGCTATGAGGGAAGCCCAAGGCCAAGGCTACTGCTAAATATCTCCTATCAGGGGTTGCCAGGCCCTGGTACTGGCCCGCGGTCTGGTAGGAACTGGGCCGCACAGCAGGAGGTGGGTAGCTGGCAAGTGAGCCACGAAGCTTCATCTGTATTTCCAGCCGCTCCCCATGGGTCTCCCATCAGCCCCAGATGGGACCGGCTAGTTGCAGGAAGATGAGCTCAGGGCTCCCACTGACTCTGCCTTACGGAGAGCGGGATCATTATTTCATTATGCGTCGCCACCTCGTAGCAGTAGAGGCAAAGTGCAGCATAGATGTGACACGCTCGAGTCTTCCCAAGGCCACCCCTTCCTGCTCGCTGTCCTGCCCCCCACCCACTGTCTTCCACAAAACCAGTCCCTGACGCCAAAAAGGTTGGGGACACTGTCCTACATCACACAGGACAGCCCCCTCCCCCCGCCCCATCACAGAGTTACTGAGCCCAGTTTGTCAACAGTTGAGAAGAGCCTGAGAAACTTTGCTCTAGGGTTTTCTTTCCTTACCCAAGAATGCTCAGGGAGTGCTGGTGTCCTGGTGACCAGACAAGGTGGGGGAGGCATCAGGGTGTGTCTTTCCTGTGTGTGTGTGTGTGTGTGTGTGTGTGTGTGTGTGTGTCGTGTGTGTATGTGTGTGTCTGTGTGTGTTGTGTCTGTGTGTCGTGTGTGTGTGTGTCTGTGTGTTGTGTCTGTGTGTCTGTGTGTGTGTCTGTGTATGTGTGTATCTCTGTGTGTGTGTCTGTGTGTGTGTGTGTATGTGTGTGTCTGTGTGTGTTCTGTATGTGTGTCTGTGTGTGTGTGTGTCTGTGTGTTGTGTGTGTGTGTCTGTGTGTGTGTGTGTCTGTATGTGTGTGTGTGTGCCTGTGTGTGTCTGTATGTGTGTGTCTGTGTGTGTGTGATAGTGAATCAAGCTTCTTACAGGCACTGAGCAAGGCTGGGCTTGAGGGAGTTCATCTGTCCTGGGCAGGACTAAGATCTAGGGTGCTTCAGTATCATACCTGGAGATATTCTTTTAGAAAAATACTGTAATTTATATTTTAATGTAAAATTTTGCATTTGAAAGGAGAAACCTGACCCTATTTTCTGTGTTAAACCCCATCTGGTTTGTTGTTCTTTATTCTTTTATCCCAGCCAAAGTGGATGACCTTGCTTCAGGGGAAAATTAAACCCTTAAATCGCTGAACAAGGAAATTTTAGCATTCCCTTATTGATCAGAATAATCTTAGAGCCTAGAATATTGCACCTGTGGCTTCCAATACAGCTGCCCCTAAAATCCCAGTGAATAGTTCTTCTCCCTTTACCCTTCTCTAGAAGTAAGGCAGGGGACAGGGTTTTCAAGAATTTTTTTAGAATACTGCAATTTATGGGAATTTCTGGTGCTCCAATGGTTAGGACTTGGCCTTTCACTGCTGGAGCCTGGGTTCAGTCCCTGGTCAAGGAACTGAGATCTTGCAAGCCAGGTGGTACAGCCAAAAAAAAAAAAAATACTGTAATTTACAGGGTCATTTGTTATGTAAAAGTCACAGTGGGGTGGGGCTATAGAGTCTTTTCTTTCTTTTTAAAAAAGTCTTTATGCCTTTTCCCTTTATTTATTTATTTATTGAAATAGAGTTGATTTATAATATTGTGTTAGTTTCAAGTATACAGCAAAGTGATTCTGTTATACATATAAATGTACACATCTATATTCTTTTAAAAATTATTTTCCATTGTAGTTTATTAAAAGATAGTGAATATAGTTCCCTGTGCTATACAGTAAATGCTTGTTATTTATAGGGTCTTCCCTTGACAGAGAGCCTGGTTTAGGTGGGGGTAAGATTAATTCTTATGTGATAATTATGATCTCTAACTTTCACTGCCCACTAACCACATGCTGGGGGCTGCATTGATGCTTCACACGGAGTCAGTAATCATTCACAATCCCCCTATTAGACAGCCACTACTCCCACTCCTCTCCCATTGTACAGATGAAGAAACCGAGGCTTAGAGTAGTTAGGTAACTTGTTCTAAGTTGTACAACTAGGAAGTAGAGGAGCCAGTATATGAACTCAGAGCTTTGGACACCAGAGCCCACAAACTTTACATCAGCTCATACTGGCTGCCAACTCTGATACAAGATGGACTCTTCTATGTGTCAAAAGGTGTCGCTAAAGTGCTGCTGGAGGTCAGAGGGGGTGAGATGATTCCCCCCGTGAGAAACCAGGGGTGCCTTCCTGGGGGTGGAGGCAATGGACTTTTATAAATGGCGTTTGATGTACCTGGTCGTCACTAGCCCCTGTGGAGTGCTTAAACAGGAGATGAATCAGGGTTTCTCAATGCTGATATGGCGGACATTTTGCAGCTGACAAGTTCTGCTGTGGAAGGCTGTCTGACGCGTTATAGGAGGCTTGGCTGCACCCCTGCCTTCTAACCACCCCTCTTCCCAAGTGGAGACAACCACAGATATCTCCTGACAATGCTAAATGTCCCCTGGGAGGACAAGCCACCAGAGTTCAGAACTCTCCTAAACGTGGGTGAGGATGGGGAGGGGGTATTCTGGGCATCCCCCACATTCCTGGGGAAAACTGGAGGCAGAAAGCCGGTTTCTCCTACCAGTGGCTGCAAGGGGAGTGATTCGGAGCAAGACCCATCCCCCTGCTGGCCTGAGTTTCCACATCCAAAAGGTAAGGTGTCTGGAGGCAGTGGGCGGTCCTAAGGACCCTTCTCTCCAGCGGCCCGAGGCTGGCCCGAGAAGTGTGGTCAGCTGCGCCCGCTGCCTGTTGATGCTTCACCGGGCGGTGCAAGGACACTCACGCCTTCCCGGGCTGCCATTCCCTCCGCACAGGCACAGCTGGCCCTCCATGGAGCTTGCTGACCCCGCCACCTCCCCAGCAGGCAAGTGAAGGGCCCTGGGTGTCACTTTCCACAGCCCCGCCCGAGTGACACCCTTGATTACAGCCAGGAAGAGCAGGGCTCAGGAGGTGGGGAGGAGGTGTTCTTGGGTGTGAGAAAATGATTCACACCGGAGGACTGGCCAAGTGGGCCAGCGGAAGTCATTTCCTGAGGTCCGGGTGGGAGAAGGCGGGGCCCTGTCTTCTTTAGTGGAGACTCAGCTCTTGCCTTCTCCTTTTGTCCTGGGAGCCAGGTGGAGGTACCAGGCGAGGGCCGGGGGGTCAAAGGCTTCATCTGGCTTTGGAATTTAAAGCCACGGTGGACAATGACAGGGCCCCAGTGGTGGGACATCCCTCCGCCGTCACTGAGAGCTGCTTTGCTGTGTGGGAGGTGGGGGGTTCCCTGCAGGTCAACCGGGGGCAGGCTTTGTGACCCTGGGCAAGGCAGTCCACCTCTGGGTCTCCGGTCCCTGGAGCTGGTCAGCAGTCATAGAGGGTTGCGGGGAGGTACACCAGTGTACGGGGTTTGTTAGAGGAGTCAACACAGGTGTCTCCAGGATTCCTGGTGGCTCCTTGGTAAAGAATCTGTTGTAGCCACACGCTCTGGGAAGCAAACTCACTCAGCAGGACAACGCAGACAGTGAAGTGCAGTTTATTACACCGGCGGGCCAAGGCAGAGTCTCCTCTTAGCCAAGGACCCTGACCAGCATTTGTGAGGATCTTTTATACCCATGTGTACGTGACTAAATCCACCACCCCAAATCACCCGAAACTTACATCAACAAAGGAAAGGTAAATACAATCACAATAATGCCATCATTCAAGTATCATGTGTTCGAACAGTCAATAATCAATAAGCCCGAGGTTACATTCCAAATAGTTAATAGTTGATAAGCCCGAGGTTACTATCAGAAGGTTTATGACCTGTCCGGAGCCAGGGGTGATTAGTGCATGTCTTCTCTTTGAATATCCTGGATATAATTTTAGAGATTCCCCTGTCCAGAGTGGAGTCTTATCCCTCCATTGTAATTTCCTCAGGCACTAAGCACAGAGTTCAGAGAGGTGCCCGAGCATGATCAGCATGAACAGGCCTGAAATGGAGATCGGGCCCTATGAATTCCTTCTTCAAATCCACCTGCCAAGCAGGAGACGCGAGTTTGATCCCTGGATCAGGAAGATTCCCCTGGAGAAGAACGTGGCAACCACTCCAGGATCCTTGCCTGGGAAACCCCCGTGGACGGAGGACCCTGGCGGGCTACAGTCCGTGGGGTCGCAGAGAGTCGGACACGACTTAGCCACTGCGACTAAGCTACGGCAAGGACAGGAGTCCCCACTTGGCCACGGTGGTGACGAATAACACAGAGCTTCCAAAATGTGTCCAACCATTTGTCATGCACTATCCTTGGCCCCCAGTAAACCTTGGGGGGAGTATTCTATTTATTTAAAAAATTTCAATTAGGGGATCATTGCTTTATAATGTTGTGTTGGTTTCTGCCAGACACCAACATGAATCAGCCATAGGAATACACATGCCCCCTCCCTCCTGAGCCTTCCTCCCACCTCCCACCCCACCTCACCCCCCTAGGGCGTCTCAGAGCAATGGTTTGAGCTCCCTGCGTCATACAGGCAGACACAGAGGACGGACTTGTGGACGAAGTGGGGGAAGGAGAGGGTGGGACGAACTGAGCCAGAAGCATGGAAACGCCTACACTGCCGCGTGTAAAATAGATAGCCAGCGGGGATTTGCTGCGTTCATTCATTTCTATTGGTGTATCGGTGCTTTGCACTGTGGCATTGCTGTTTGCTGTATAATGGAGGGAATCAGCTATATGTGGACATACGTTGGCTCCTTCTGAGGTTCCCCCACCCCACCCCACCCTCTGGGGCATCACTGGGCACAGAGCTGAGCTCCTGTGCCACACAGCAACTGAAGGGAGTGTTAAGCTTTAAATTTAAATTGTTTTAAGTTTGCAGACTTTAATTGCAGGCTTTCGGCGATTAAAGCCATCTACCCATGCGGTGGACAAATGTGTCCAGCCCCAGAGGCAGAATCGGAACCCAGGCCCTTTCCGAAGCCTGGGCTTCATGCTCCTTGCGGTCCTCGGCTCCACGACTCCAAGGGCCTGTCACGCCCTCCCTCAGCCTGTCTGTCGGAGCCTGAAATCCAAGTCTCTGGGCTTCAGCTGTTTACCCATTTTTTGTCTCCATCAAGAAGACAAAAAATAACAATGCGTGTGGGCGAGGGGCCCAGCAGATAAGGGGTCGGTGGAGAGAGGGCATCCTATACGGGCCGGGGCCGCAGAGCTGAAAGCCAGCAGATAGGGCTGGGCTGGGAGCGGGGAGATAAGGGGACCTGGAGATGGTGGGGAGGCCCTCTGGGAGCTCCCTGTGGAGGAGTGGAGAGGAGGGCAGGTGGTCCGTGAGGAATGCGGGCGTGGGCCTCAAGGGGAGGAGATAAGAAGATGAGAAGGAGATAGGAAGGGGCAGGCCGCCCCTAGCAGGGGAGCAGGCCGGGTCGGAGCCCTGCCCCCCCCCCGGGGGGGGGGGCGGTGACCTTCTCCTCCGGATTCTGACAGCGAGCCCACGAGCCCACGTCGCTCCCCGGGCATGACTCTTGGTCTCTGGGGGGACAAGTCTGGTGATGGGGGAGGCAGGACGCAAGGGGGCCCGGGCTGGCCCGTCACTAGCAAGGGCAGCGGACAAGCGCGGCCCGCCTGCTCTCTCCGAGGAGGGCGCAGCCCGGGTTAGCACTGATGTCCGCGCCGGCCTTTTCAGGGCCTTCCTCCTCCGTTCTCTCCCTCCATCCTTTCTTGCTTCATCCGTGCAGCGCTCACTGTGCTGCGTTGTGCTCCAGGCTCTGGGCATAGGGTCACGGCTGCTGTGCCCAGGGGCAGATGCGGAGGCGTGGTGGCCGTCCAGTAGGTAAACGCGGTGCTTGGAGAGAGCCGTAACCCCCGCGAGCAGACGAATCGCGGAAGGCGGGAGGCAGCGCGCAGGGGCCTTCCATCCGGCCAGCTGGGCAGAGCAGGTGTCCGCGGCGAGGCCACTGCGAGCTGGGGTCTCCAGCAGGAAGGCAGGGGCCGTGAGGCTCTGGGAAGGGCAGTGCTGGGCAGGGCGGGCAGTAAGTGCCTGGCCCTGGGGCGGAATGCGCTTGGCGGGGGAGAGACTGAAGGGGCGGGGCTGGAGAGCCGGCCGGAACCTCACGGTGACCTCGGGTGAGTGGGCTTCTCTCTCCGGACTCCAGTCGCCTTTATCTGTAAGCTGGAAGCATGAGGTCCCTAAGGTCCGCTGAGTCCTAAAGCGCCATGGGCATCTGAGCAGTCAACGGGGCCCCCTGCGCCCCCTTGGACCCCTGGGCTTAGCCTGCAGGGCGGCGCCCAAGTGCACCGACTCAAGTCTTGACTTCACCCGTTTCCTTCCTAAGGAACTTTGAGCTCGTGGCTGAACTCCCCTGAACTTTTAACTTCCTCATTTGTAAAGTAGGAATAATAAAAGGAGGCGCCTTGATGGGCTGTCACGGGGAGGAAATGAGAGAATCTTATACAGTGTTTATCTCAGCGCCTGATACACAACAAGCTAGTGTTTCGTTGCCAAGGACTCCCCCAAACCTGACTTTGAGGTCTGCCCTGTCCCTTGCAGAGAGGCACCAGTGTCCACATGCTGGCTGATCTTTTCTCCCTGGAACCTGAAGTCAGTGACATATCTAACTCAACCCGAATTAAGCCCATCACCTCCCTGGCTCCCTGTTTTTCCCTCCCGCATCCTATTTCTCTTCCCCACCCGTTATCTTGGTTCATGGCACCAGGATTCTCCCAGACGCTCATGCTCAATCTCGAGTTATCTTGGACTTCTTTTCCCACATCTAATCAATCGCCAGACCCGACTGTCAGTCTCTGTCGTGCCTCATCCCTCCCTCAATTTTCATTCCTGACGCTTTCCCTCACCTGGACTGGAGGATAATCTCAGAACTTGCCTCCTGCCGTGTCTCTTCCTCCCTGCCCCTCTCCCTGCCATCCATCACCACCACCTTTCAAACACTGTCACCACGGTGACCTTAATGCACAGCTCCAAGCAGATCCCTTTTCCGCTGACCAGTCCTCTGGATCTCTGCCTCCACTCTCGGTCACAGGATAAAACCAGTAGCTCCGCTTACAAATTTCCCTCCCTGCCCAGCATCTACACACACACAGTGATGCCTGTTCAAGCCCGTCCACACTCAGAGTCTGAATTCCTAGCCCCCTGGGCCCCACGGAGTCTTCCTGGACGACTGTACCCTGCCAACCTGTTGGGTCCTCTCTCACTTTCAAATTTTCTTTTTAAAAAAGTACTTGTGGTTTTTCTTGAATTCTTATTCTTCTCCCCTACTAGACTTGTGAATTCCTGGAATACAGGAACTCTGTCTCGGTCATCTTTGTATTGTTGACTAGATTTAGCACATAGGTTAAGAAGTCTGATAAATCTCTAGACTCTCATAGAGCTAAGACGGGGGCCCTGATGCCATGACCCCCCTCTGTCTTGTCACCCTGAGCAGCTCTGCCCTGCTCACACTCTTCGTCTCTTTGGTAGACAGCACCGTCACCCACTCAAGTCCATTTGCTCAGTCTCCAAACCCAGGAGTCTCATCCTGGATTCCTCTGTCTCTTCCCCCATCCCAAACCCAGTCCACCACCAGATCAGCTCTCCTTCCAAAACCTGTCCCAAATGTGTCCATTTTTCCCACCTAACCTGCCGCCAGCCTGTGTGAGGCACTACCACCCTTCTTTCCTGCACTGTGGCCATGACTCCCAGGTTACCTCCTTGCCTCTGTTCTTGCCAGCCTGTGCTCTGATCTGCTCTCTGAAATGAGCGTGCTCTTTGGAAATGTACGTCGCAGCCGACCGCGTGCTGACTTGAAGCCCTCTGGTGTCTCCTGTCACATAGGTGTGGACTTCTTGCTCTGGTTTATGAAGCTCTGCATCCTTTTTCTCTAATCACACATCACACTACTCTCCCCGGTGCCCACACCGCATCTCCAGCCATAGGACCTTTCTCCAATAAACCAAGCTTGTTTCTGCCCCAGGGTCTTTGCACTGTTACTTCTACCTACACTACTGTTCTCTGTGATCTTCTCATGGTTGTCTCTTCTCATAATTCAGATTTTAGTTTAAACATCACTTCCTTAATCCAGATTATGTACCTAATCATTCTACTACATTGCTGTATTTTACATCTCTGCATTGTACTTATTATGATCTGATTATTGTTGGTATTATTTTTACTCTGAAAACTCAAAGTGAAAGTTGCTCAGTCATGTCTGACTCTTTGTGACCCCATGGACTATACAGTCCATGGTATTCTCCAGGACAGAATACTGGAGTGGGTAGCCTTTCCCTTCTCCAGGGGATCGTCCCAACCCAGGGATCGAACCCAGGTCTCCCACATTGCAGGCAGATTCTTTACCAGTTGAGCCACCAGGGAAGCCCAAGAATACTGGAGTGGGTAGCTTCTCCCTTCTCCAGGGTATCTTCCCCACCCTAGGAATCGAACCGGGATCTCTGGCAATGCAGGCGGATTCTTTACCAGTTGAGCCACAATCTATTTGTGTCCAATTCCACTAGAAATAAACTTTATTAGATTAGAGATGTTGTCTTGGTTTCGCTGTATTTCTAGTGTCTATGTTCCTTCTGCTTCTTCATAGCTTAGTGGTCAAGCCCCTGTCCGCTCACCAGTTTTACTCAATTGGCTTTCTTTTAAAAAAAAAAATGCTTCTGGTTGCACTGGCTCCTCCTTGTGGGAAGCAGGCTTCTCTGGTAGTGCACAGGCTCTAGAGAGTGTATGCTCAGTAGTCGTGGGACATGGCATCTTAGTCCTTCAACCAGTGACTGAACTCGGGGCCCCTGCATTGGGAGCCCAGAGTCTTAGCCACCAGACACCCACAGAAGCCCCTCAACTGGTTTTCTAGTGTGGCTAAAATCATAGTGTTGGCAAACCTTCATTCCTTTCTGGAGATTCTGGGGAAGAAGAATCCATTTCCTGTCTTTTTCAATTTCTGGAGGACAGTGGCATCTTTTGGCTCATAGCCTGTGAGTGAGTGAAGTTGCTCAGCTGTGTCCGACTCTTTGCAACCCCAGGGACTGTAGCCTGCCAGGCTCCTCCATCCACGGAACTTTCCTGGCAAGCCTGCTTCCTCCATTTCATAACCAGCATGGAGGGTCAGGTCCTAATTGCACGTCATCTCCTTGACCCAACTGGAAAATGTCCTCCGCTTTTAAGGAGTCATGTAAGTAGATAAAACCGACCCAGATAACTCAATATACTTTCTCCATCTCAAGGGCCTTCCCTTTAATCACATTGGCAAAGTCCCCTTTGCTCTGTAAGGCACCATTCATAGCTTTCAGGATCAGGGCACGGAGGTCTTTGTGGGATTGGGGGCGTTATTTGGCCTACTGAGCCCCTCAAGCCAGTAAGGCTCCCGCACTCCTCCGTGGCGCCTGTGCAGGCTGGGAAACTCGCCAAAGGGCCGGCGGGTTCCGAGTCCGCCCCGGCGCTCTGCTCTCAGCTAAGCCATCCTGTCTTTGCTGTGTGTGTGCTCAGTCTCCCGTCAGCCAGGGATATTGGAAGGTCTACCAGGCCTCTTTAGGGCTGTTTTATCTCCTGAATCCCTTTGTTAAATTTCTGGTCAGTTCTCTGCTCTGTTGCTTTGTACCAGGCAGGGCTACAATCTCTGGGGAGTAGAAACACTGGGCTTCCCCATTCACGTGCCGCCAAGATTGCCCATTTTACTGACACTGCTGGTGTGCATGGGTTTGGACTTTCTACTTCAAAGCAAGTCTGCTGGCTCGGGGACCAAAGCTCCTGGTTTGTGGGGGAGGATGAAAATTACCCCAAGCAGGAACACCACAGACTTCCGGTCTTTTAACTCATGTTTACAAGTTTTTGATGAATTCATTCTATGGCTTTGGTTGATTTCCAGTGACAAGAAACAGTTTTTTAGACAATTTGATTTCTTGTGTTAAAGTTGCTTTTGCGGGGAGATGATTTGCTAACCTCCTTATCTGCCGTACCAAAAGTCCTGCCTCCTGTCTAATCAGAAGATTTAATCCATATGGTTGGTTTTAAATTTACCTTCTTGGTATTTGCTTTCTATTTGTCCCATCGGTGTATTTTTCCTCTCTTTCCTTTGCCTGCTTTCTTTGGGTTAGTCATCTATTTTTTTTTTTTTTAGCCATTCATTTTAATTTCTCTATTGGCTTTTTAAATATAGCTCTATGTATTTTTTGCATCACTCTAGGCCATACAAGTATCCTAAATTTATCAAGTCTACCTTGAAGTGACATTGCATTGGTTTTTGTAAAATGTAAGAGTCTCACTACTGTAAAATACCACATACCCCAACCCATCTTCTGTGCTAGTATGGACATATACATTAAACACACATATGTAACTTACCACACCATAAAATGTAATTATCCTCTCCTCGCAGACCCAGCTTCCCATCTGGTGTCATTTTTCTTCAGCCTAAAGAACAAGAACCTCCTGTAGCATTGCTCATAGGGCAAGTCTGCTGACAGTGAATTCTCTCACACTATGTTCGCCTAAAAATAAGTTTCTTTCACTCTAATTTTTGAAGAATATTTTTACTGAATATACCATTTAGGCAGACTTATTTTTCTTTCTGTATTTTAAAGTCATTGTTCCCCTGTCGTCTTGCCTCTCTTATTTGCTATGAGCAGTCAACTGATATTTTTATTTCCCCTTATCTTTCCTTTAGCTCTGTTTAAGATTTTCTTTTTATCTTTGATTTTTGGCAGTTCAACATAGTTTGTCTAGCTATGGTCCTCTTCGTATTGATCCTGTTTGGGGATTGCTGAATCATTTGGATCTATAAGCTAGTTTTAGGGGCTTCCTGGTGGCTCAGATGGTAAAGAATCTGCCTGCCAGTGCAGGAGACACAGGTTCGATTCCTGGATTGAGAAGATCCCCCGAAAAAGGAGATGGTGACCCATTCCAGTATTCTTGCCTGGGAAATCCCATCGACAGAGGAGTCTGGCCAGCTACAGTCCACGGAGTTGCAAAAGAGTTGGACACAACTTAGCCACGCAGCAGCAACAACAATAACAGAAGTTAACTGAAAAAGTTGAACTCGGGAAATACTGGTGATTACGTCTTCAAACATTCTCCTGTCTATTTTCTCTTTCCCCTCCCGGGACTTCAATCATATGTAAGTATGTGCTCAGTCACTCAGTCGTGTCCCACTCTTGTGACCCCGTGGACTGTAGCCCACCAGGCTCCTCCATCCATGGGAGTCTCCAGGCAAGACTACTGCACTGGGTTGCCACTACCTCCTCCAGGGAAGCTTCCCAGCCCAGGGATCAAACCTGCGTCTCCTGCACTGGCAGGCAGATTCTTTACCACTAGTACCAACTGGGAAATCTGTATGTATATGTCTGCTGTATATGTATGTATATCATCTCACAGGTCACTGGGATTCTGTCCCTAACAATTTTTTTCTTTTCTCTATTCCAATGAGCTTTAAGTTTCCAGGTACTGAACTGTACTTTTCTTTCCTAAAGTTTCTATTTTTAACATATTTTTATTCTTCCACTGTGATTCCTAGCATTCCACTCATTATGACCATTTTTTCCCCTAAGTCCTTGGACATGTTTATAATAGCTGCTTTAAAGTGCTTGTCAGCTAATTTCAGCATCTGGATCATTTTCAGGTCTGTTTGAATAGATTGCTCCCCCATCCTGCTTGTTTATGGTTCATATTTATGCTGTAAGTTTTTATTGTATGCTGACTACTTTGGATGACACATTATATTGAGTTTGTCAGGTCATCTGTTATGGATGTTGATTTTTGTTCTAAAAGACAGTTGAATTACTAGTAAATTTCTTTGGTCCTGCCAGTCTTGATTTTATTCTTTTATATGGTGGGTCTGTGTTATCCAAAAGGAAATGAACCCTGAATGTTCATTGGAAGGATTGTTGCTGAGCTGAAGTTCCAATATTTGGCCACCTGATATGGAGAACCAATTCATTGGAAAATACCTGAATCCTGGGAAAGATTGGAGGGGAAAGGAGAAGGGGGCAGCAGAGGGTGAGATGGTCGGATGGCGTCACTGACTCGATGGACATGGGTTTGAGCGAACTGTGGAAGGCAGTGGGGGGCAGGGGAGCCTGGCGTGCTGCGGTCCACGGGGCAGCAAAGAGTGGACACGACTCAGCGACCGAGCAACAGCAACAATGGGTCATCTGTGAGCTTCACTCTAAGGCCTGATCCTTATTTCCAAGGCTGGCTTCTTCTTTTTTTTTGGATCTTCGTTGAATGCCTGAGGTTTCAGCAAGTTTCCCCCCACCGAGCTCTGAGCTTGTCGTCAGTCTTTGCTCAGCCTTGTAGAGCCTTGCCCTGTGCATACACAGCCCAGTCTGCCATTAGGAGCCTTCATGTGTCTCCACACGACGTCTGAGCTATTCCCCCAGCACAGCTATATGACCCCGCACATTCCGACTGCTCAGCTGCCCAGAAGCAATTCTTAGCATGGTGAGATCATGGGACCCCACCTCCCTGGGGGGCACGGAGGTGTGTGCCACCTGAAAGTAGAGCTGGGCTTCCCGCTCAAGGATGACAGTCCTCCGCTGCCTATTGTATCTAATGCCTGAGAATATTTGACTCATACATTTTGCCCACATTTATCACTGTTTTCAGCATGTGGGACAAGGTGGAAAATCTCCCCCTACCTTGAAATTAAGCTAGTTCAATGATTATACTAGTAGAAAGGTTAAACAATCTTTATTATTATTATTTTTGCCACAGTACGGAGCATGAAGGATTTTAGTTCCCTGACCAGGGATTGAACCTGTGACCCCTGCATTGAAAGCACAGAGTCTCAACCACTGGACCACCAGGAGCATTCCTAAGGGTCCTTTTATAATCTCTAGGTACTCCAGTGCTTAGAACGGTGCCTTAAACAAGTATTTACTGAATGAATTAATCATTTGCAAAAGTAAAAATATCCTAGGATTTAAATTGCAAAGAAAAGGAGGTGTTTCCTCATCACACTAGTTCTTTTCCTCTGCTTTGTCTACTGTTAGTATTTCTTGCATATCCCTCCAGAGTTTTTCTATGCATGTAAGATTATATGTTTGTACAAAATGTTGTTTTCTCTTCTAAATAAATGAAGTCATTCCGTTATCCTGCGGTTTGCCTTTTAGTTTTGTATTTTTATATATATCTTGAACACCTTTCCAGGCCAGCACATACAGACTTTCTCATTCGTTTTAAAAGCTGCGTCATTTTCTGTAGCATAGATATACCATAATTTAGTTAATCAGTTCCCAGTTAATCTAGCCCTCTATCTCAAGTCTTCTGTAGATTAGAAAAGCAAAGCTTACCTGACAAGCAGGAACATCCCTGGACAGTCCTTGGGTCAGATTTAACCTCCTCTATCCTGTGAGGTGAGTGTGAGCAGGGTTCAGACTCAAGAGGCTTCACAGAAACATGAGGAGAGCATTTCTGCCCACACGATCAATACAAATGGATCAATACAAATGATCAATACAAATGCCACATAGGGCAGATAGTGGCAGGTGGCCGAGAGGAGCAGAGAGTGTTCTGGGAGGTACTGGAGAGAATGAGAGAGACAGAGAGAGAGAAAACAATGGGTGATTTCTGGCTCGGGGTGGTGGTGGTCAGGGGAGGCTTCATGGTATTGATGACATTAGAATTAGATCAGAAATGGAGGTGGGGTCTTTCGAAAAAGGCTGCTTCTTTTGAAGAGAGCAGCGTGGACACAGGCCCAGACAAGATGCCTGGATGGGGAAAGAAAGACGGCCTGAGCATCTGCAAGGAGAGAGGAAGGGAAAGCCGACTGGGAGAGCAGCTTGGGGCCTGGGGGTTAGCCGTACTAAGTGCAGGCCCCGGGGGTGAGCGGGGACAGAGAGCTCCCGGAAGGTTCCTGCTGGTGCTGTGCTGCTGCGAGTTTCAGAGGACTGCACTGATAGACCAGGGCATTTGCTAGAGGAGCGTCTCTTATATTAAGAGCAAACTGCAACAAATTTGTTGTTGAAACTTCCTTCCGTTTCCTCCCGCATTGGTATATCTGGATCCATGTCCCTCCTTGGTCCCCAGCTCCCTGGTCAGCGGTGTCCGGGCGTAGGTGGACCATGGACCACCACTGCCTCCCTGTGTCGGGTCTGTGAATAGCACTCAGCCCAGCCTCGCCCCCCAAGGCAGAAGAGGGTGGTGAGGTCAAGGTGTCAGTCACGTCCTGGGATCGCCAACACCACCACTCACTTACTCTGGAGAAGGCAGTGGCCCCCACTCCAGTGTTCTTGCCTGGAAAATCCCATGGCCAGAGGAGCCTGGTGGGCTGCAGTCCAGGGGATTGCGGAGAATCAGACACGACTGAGCGACTTCACTTTCCCTTTTCACTTTCATGCATTGGAGAAGGAAATGGCAACTCACTCCAGTGTTCTTGCCTGGAGAATCCCAGGCACGGGGGCGCCTGGTGGGCTGCCGTCTACGGGGTCGCACAGAGTTGGACACGACTGAAGTGACTTAGCAGCAACAGAAGCAGCAACAGGAAGATTAGGTCAAGGTGTCAGTCACGTCCTGGGATGGCCAACACCATCACTCATTGCGCTTTTCATCACTTACCCTGGAGATGAGCGCTCACGTTGCTTCCTGAGCACAGAAGTCACACTTCTGTGGGAGGGGACAGGTCTTCCAGGAGGAGCTGCCTCAACCAGCCCTCGGGGGTCTGGGCAAGACGTGGAGACCTCTGCCCGCTCCTGTTGGCATCCTGACCCCAGGGCACGGTATACCTTAAGCTATGCTTACCTTTTCGACCAAAGGGAGTTGATCGTTATCTCTCTGCTCTGATCTTCATATTCTTTTCTAGTTGCAACAAGAATTTCTGGATTCACTTCTGGGCTCTCTAGAGGACTTCCTATGAGAAGAATGAGCCAACGGGAACAGGTTCAAAACCATCCCTGGCGAAAGGGGTAGCTGGTGCACAGTCATAGCTCCCTCACAGTCTGAGAGGCCAAGGTCAGTGTCTTCAGCTGGACGTCAAGACACGTCAAGGTTTAGCTGTACTGCCCTCTCAGGCCTCGACTCTCAACACTTCCCTTCTGCGCATCACAATTTCAGCCCAAGCCCGCACAGGTTTGCTCAGCCTGGAAGACTCTTTGTCTACTCTTCATTCTGGCTCATGCCATCCCTCTGTAGGGCTCCTATATACCCACCAGACTCAGATCAAACACACCCCCTCTTCAAGTCTCCCCTGAGCCCGAAGTCAGCCCCTTCCCCGGAGTTCATTGATTTGTACGTATCTCGTCTTAATCTTCTTAATGCCCAGTCACGGTGGCCAGGCACAGTGGAGGTGCTCGGGGAATATTTGTGGGTGAAACATAAATGGTCCCAGGTCTTGAATGGGAAGAAAGCCCCAAAGGGAGGGGATACATATGTACATGGATGGCTGATTCATTTTGCTGTACAGTAGAAGCTAACATGATATTGTAAAGCCACTATATGCCAGTAAAAATTAATTTTAAAAAAGAAGTAGAAGCCCACAGTCAGAAAACAGCTTTCTAAATGCACAGCCACAGACACTGCCCATTATAAGTGCTGATTCAGTAGCATGAATATCCATGGATAGCTTTAATGCTTAACTATAAGCTCTTTCAATAGCATATTGTGATGCTTGAAATTTAAAAGGTGCTTTTGGAAAGCTTGAAACTGGGCAGTTCTTCTCTAGGAGCTTAGATGTAATTCATTAAATCATATTTTGTTGTTTTGTGCTCAGTTGTGCCCAACGCTTTTGTGACCCCATGGACACAGAGCCCACCAGGTTCCTCTGTCCATGGGATTATCCAGGCAAGAATCCTGGAATGGGCTGTCCTTTTCTTCTCTAAATCATGTTTAAAGACCATTTAAAGTTGTTAGTTCTCGAAATTTTAAAAAACTGTACCAGAGAGAGGCATCTTAACAGATGTATTTGTCAAAGGGAAAGGAAAATGATTATTTTTATGACATGGGTGTATGTTTATGTTTGCACGTTTATTAAAATAAAAGGAAAATGGAAATTAAAAAAAAAATGGTCCCAGGTCTGTGATTTGGGAGGTGGCTAAGATGATGAATGGATAGTGACTTGAAGAGAGGCAGAAGGTTAGAGAGAAGGAAGCAGAATGAGAGAAGGAAGCAGAGTAAGAGAAGGTTCGTGAAGGGCATTTAAACCCTGAATGGGCCCCAGACCAACATCAAGGAAGAGAGAAGACACTCCTTTCCCTCTCGTTGTCACCACGGGTTTCCTAGCTCCAGGGTCTCCTCGTCAATGTACTTCTTAGTTCACACCATGTCCTCCTTGACTTGGTCTCCTCCCCACCCCCAACTCGGGACTGAGTTTGGGAGCCAAGGGCTGGGGATCGTATTGAGCCCCTGAACCCTTTCTCCTTGAAACCCAAAGGGTAGGTTCAAATCCAGGATCAACAATTTATTTGTTGGTTTAGAGTCTTACGCAAACTCCTTCACCTCCTGGAA
Source organism: Antilocapra americana (assembly GCA_007570785.1). Classification (NCBI taxonomy): domain Eukaryota; kingdom Metazoa; phylum Chordata; class Mammalia; order Artiodactyla; family Antilocapridae; genus Antilocapra; species Antilocapra americana. The sequence continues at coordinate 83,985 of ML663051.1, read as the reverse complement.
GTTCCGTTTCCTTGATTGCAAAATTAATGTAGTGATATTGATTTTCTCTGTGTTCCTCAGAAAGCTAGTGTGAAAAATCGCACTCAATATGGATATGAAATTGCTTCCTGGGTATACTGTAGATGATTATTATAATTACTATAAAGGTGGTGGTGGTGGAGGAGGAGGTTTTATTGCTAAGTGTGACCCCATGGGCTGTAGCCCCCCAGGCTCCTCTGTCCACGGGATTTTTCAGGCAAGAATACAGGAGTGGGTTGCCACGCCCTCCTCCAGGGGATCTTCCTGACCCAGGGGTCCAATCTGAGACTCCTGTGTTGCAAGAGGATTCTCTACTGCTGAGCCACCAGGGAAGCCATTCTAATGGTAATTGATAGAAATAAATTCATGGAGTATGCTATTCCCTGCATTTTGTTTTTCCTAAAAGTTGAGGTCAAAAGAATGGCAGAATCTAGGGATGGACGAATGTGTTGAATTAATCTGAAGAAATGAAGCAAAGCTTAAAGCTTTCACCCTCCCTCAACAGGAAGCAGACTGCCCTGCACTGAATCCGCGGGTCTTCCTGTGACCCTGGAAGCAGTGACCCCGGAAGCAGTGTCACCTCACAGCCAAGAGTCTGGGGTTTGGTGTCACGTGACCTGGGTTCAACTCCATTCTTTGCCAACTAGGTAGTTACTGTAAACCATGGTTTAGCCTGTCTGTGCCTCCATCTCTGTAGTGAAGAGGGGTGGCTTTAATAATGGTACTCCTCTGTCCAGCTTGTTGCAGCTGGACGCCACGGTCCCTGCAAAGCCCTCCGCATGGTGGCTGGCGGACAGTAAATGTCAGCTCTGATCCTTTCCTGTGAGCTTCCTGCTTGTGCAGGCTGATGGTTTTGCTTTTGCTCTAACCTTGAATTCAGTAACGAGGCTCAATAATGATGAGGCAGAGAGCAAAACCTCTGATGAGCTATCGGCTCTTAACTGAGGACAGAAAGGATCTCAGCAGTTCTCTAGTCTGATTCCCTCATTAGAAAAATAGCAAGACTGAAGCTGAGGGAGGAAATATTTCTCCCAAGATTACATAAGAAATTCAGTCCAACGTATCGACTCTTCTCCTGCCTATTACACTCCAAGCATAATCCGCATTTCTGTGGATGTGTGTGGATGTGTGGATCAATAAGAAACAGTGATTGCCTCTGCAAAATATTTCCTGAAGTGGGTAGCATGCAAAATAAAGTGATAATCGTCAGAATTAAGCAGATTTTTGTTTTTGCTTTGTGCTATGCTCAGCTCTAAGAAGGAACTTTCCTTATGCAGCAGATGACGGAAGTTTTTTTTAAATTTTTTTCCCTCTTGAGTCCATCTTTGGGATTTGTTCTCTGTGGGACACCTAGGGAAATGTGACTTCAGACAGAAGTTCACAGAGTACCAGGTGGGGATAGCTGAGCATGGATTTATGAGGAGTTCATTGGTGATGAGGCAGAGATGAGGCGCAGACTAGTGCTCAAGGGGACCTACCTTGAGGGAACAGAGCCTTCTTCCCTCTGCCTTCTGCTTTTATGTAGATCAAATCTCCTTTCAAGGAAAGACGAGAGCAGTCTCCATCAAGGCCCAAGAGCACACACTTGCTATGTTGGGACTACCCAGCCCCCCTTTCCTTGTTAGTTACCAGCACTCACATACTCAGTTCTAATATCAGCCCTTTGAGGCTGGCACTATTAATACCCCATTGTACAGACAAGGAAACAGGCGCAGATGGTTCGAGGGCTTGCCCAAGTTCATCTAGCAAGTGAGTCCAGGACCTGAAGTTTCAGTCTAAGCCACCAGTTCCAGTCTGGGCATGGAAGCTAGATAGGAATGGGGTGGCTTTGCCTGCCATCTGTGTTTCTCCTTGCTTGCATCCTATGCACAGATGTAGGATTCATTATCCAGGAAGTGCATCCTGGTTAGTGCTTTGATCTGCTGTGTGGCCACAGGTCTTGGGGTGGAGTTCTTGGGATGGGCACCTTCCTGCTTTCGTCTACCTTTCCCCATTCCGAGCATTTGCTCAGATACCACTTTCTCTATGCTTATTGCTTTCTCTGTGCTCAGTACTTTGTTAACCGTTGGCTGGAGGACTTTCTCTGTGTATGTTCCTTGTTTCCAAGTTATTGGCAAGATCTCCAGATGTCCCCTAGACAAGTTACAACTGTTTGAAGGTAGACAGCAGTTCTTCTGTAAAAAAAAAGTTTTTAAGAATTTTTTTTTATGTGGATGGTATTTATCTATTTAGTCATTTTTGGCTGTGCTGGGTCTTCATGAGAGTTTCCCTAGTTGTGGTGGGTGGGGGCTGCTCTCTTGTTGCAGAGCACGGGCTCCAGGTGTGCAGGCTCAGTAGTGGTGGCGAACGGGCTTAGCTTCTCAGCGCCTGGTGGGATCTTCCGGGCCCAGTGATTGAACCCATGTCCCCTGCATTGGCAGGGGGATGCTTAACCACTGATCCACCAGGGAAGTTCCTGGACCATTTTTGGAAGATTGTAATCAATACAGTTTTGCTTCTGTTTTATGTTTTGATTTTTTGGCCTCAACGCATGCAGGATCTTAGCTCCCCAACCAGGGATCAAACCCATACTCCCAACATTGGAAGGTAAAGTCTTAACCACTGGGCCACCAGGGACGTCCCCAAGAGCAGTTCTTATACCTTATGCCCAGATTACTCACCTCAGAGCTTTGCTCAGTCATTACTGTTAAATGAATGAATTCAGAACCTTTGAAGAAAACTTGAAAAACTCCTTAAAAAGTGGAAACATCACATGCGGAAGTCAGCGCTGTTCCCTAAATATTTCCATCTTCCCACCTTCTAAGCATGTGATAAAAGCGGCAGTCCTTCACTTTGTTTGAAATTATATATGGTTGTGTAATCTCTTTTGAGAAATGAGATGTGAGCAGAAAGGGTATGAGTGTGCCTTCTGGGGAAGAGATTTACAAGCCAGTGCGTAGTTCATCACCTTCTCTCTGTCGTGATGATGGCAGTGTTTCAAATGATGAAACGTGGTCACGGCTGCCCTGCCAGCCTCGGTGTGGGAGGGGCTTGGAGCACAGGGCTCAGACCACTCACAGGGATCTGTCGCACAGATGAACACGGAACCTCTGTGATCTTAAGCTACAGGAATTTTTTTTTTTTGAAGGGGGAGGTAAACATATTTATTAGCAATTATAGTGCTAATTATAGTGGATGATTCCAAAGGAGTAGACGTGCTATGCTGTGTAAGTTGCTTCAGCTGTGTGACTCCATGGACTGTACCTACCAGGCTCCTCTGTCTATGAGATTTTCCAGCAAGGATACTGGAGTGGATTGCCATGCCCTCCTCCAGGGGCTCTTCCTGACCCAGGGATTGAACCTGGGTCTCCTGCATTGCAAGCAGATTTTTTACTGTCTGAGCCACTGGGGAAGCCCCCAAAGAAGTATACATAGGTATAAAACTTATCAGGTTGCATGCTTTAAATTCATGCAGTTTATGGTCTGCAAATTATATTCTAGTAAAGTTGCTAAAAATAAAATACTCAAATTTATAGTTTATTTGAGGGCTTCAAAAAAGGAAAAAAAATCTTATATGACTCTAGATGTTATATTTTTACTCTAAGTAAGTATTTAAATATTTTCTTCATGTTCAGTTCAGTTCAGTTGTGTCTGACTCTGTGCGACCCCATAGACGGCAGCCTACGAGACTCCCCCGTCCCTGGGATTCTCCAGGCAAGAACACTGGAGTGAGTTGCCATTTCCTTCTCCGATGCATGAAAGTGAAAAGGGAAAGGGAAGTTGTTCAGTCGTGTCCAACTCTTAGTGACTCCGTGGACTGCAGCCCGCCGGGCTCTGTCATCCAAGGGATTCTCCAGGCAAGAGCACTGGAGTGGGTCGCCAGTGCCTTCTCTGCCTTTTTTTTTTTTTTTTTAATGTCTTGAGCAAGATTTGGTTTCTAATTTGAAAAATCAGTAAAGAGAATTATTATAGTTCTTTTCAGGGAAAGATGACTATATTTTTAGTTCAAAATTACCTTCAGGGAACCAGGAGTAATGTACCTGGTGATACCTTTACTGACAGAGAAGCTGAGCTGATAGATGTTGGGTGTTGGGTTGGATGAAGATCGCTACTAGCGTGATTTACCCGGGAGGATAAATAACCTTTGTCAGCTATGGGATTTTTAATGCTGCTTAATGTTTAATGTTGCGGCATAGCCTAGCTTATCTGGATTGATGCGCCACAGAAGACCTTCTGGGGACGATTTTGAAAATGAACACCACTGTTGCCACGCATGAGCAGAGAGGAGAGAGGAAATGGGAGCTTGAATTAGAGGCAGAGCTGTTAACAGTTCAGAACCCAACCTGAGGGGTAGAAATGGGGCCATCTGTGTGGGACCCAGGGAGACGCTGACCGGGCCTGGAAGGGCCGTTTGTTCTGTGCGTAGTGGCTAGCGGGGTGGTGAGGAGCCAGGCTTGTGGGTGATGTCTGAAGGGGTGCGCAGGGTGCAGAGGTCACAGCAGGGCTGCGTGTCCTACTGCGCTCAGAGAGTGCTTTTCAAATTTCAAATTCGTTGCCATCATTTAAAAACCTTGATTTTTGACTTCTCTGGAAAAATCAGACGACCCGGGTGATGCAGTATGAAACTTCTTAAGACACAGCCTATCTGCTATAGGTCCCTACTGTCTGCGGCTGCACTCGCTTCATTCATTTCGCTACTTGCCGCACTCCTGGGACCACTGGAATTGCAGATCCCTGTATGACCTGGACTTGGGAACCTGGTCTTGACCTATGTTCTATTTATGAGCTGCTTTTAGAAGCAAAGCCGTGCACCTCCCTCTGAACGGCAGGTGCTCTTTCCAGCACTAAAGCGGGAATGTCTCAGATCAGTCTCAGTGCCTAAAAGGACAACCATGTGCCAACCTTGACACATCTTGCCAGGCAGGAGATAAAATGATTCTGGGTTGAGGCTCAAGATGGGGACATTGAAACCGGAGTTCTTTTTTTTTTAAATTGAATTTGGTTGGCGAGCAGCTGCTTTGCATGTCGTGTCAGCTCCGCTGCACCACGAAGTGCATCAGTCATGCGTCTAGTGTGCGCGCTCCCGTTCCGACTGCCTTCGCGTTTAGGGCCCCACAGACCCCCGAGTGCGGCTGCTCGCCCTGCAGTGTGAATATGTCAGGCCCGGGGACAAGACTGCGAGGCCGCTGGTTCGGGCCCTGTTGGCACATTAGCCGGGCCACTTCGTCTTTCCGCACAGGGCAGGGTGGAGAGACGCTGAGGGGCAGGTCTGTGCGGGAGAAAGTGGGAAGTGGTCGGGCCAGACCGCGGAGGGGTCTGCGCGCCGAGGAGGGAGTTTCAGTCAGACCTGGGAGAATCTCCCTGGCGAGACCGCTTCAGCTCAGCTGATGAGAGAAGATGAGGAGCAAACACCGGGGAACAAAGGCAGCGGAGGAAACCCAGGCGGGCTTGGGAGATAAGTCAGGGGGAGAAGACAAAGGCAGCTAAATTTAAACGGGCAGAAAAGCCGTCTCAGCAGGGCCAGCAGCGTCTATAAATACCTGGACGGCAGCAAGCTCCAGAAAGAAAGGAGGAATTATTCCTTGCCTCCCCAGATGCAGGACAGGGCCAGATCATGTCCTTCTGGCGCAGATGGCACCGCAGCAGACGCACAGGTGACCGAGGGGGGAGCCGTGGGCCGGGGAGGAGGGAAAGCGTGTGGCCACGTGCAGACTTGGGAGCAGCACCCTGCGAGCTAGGGAATGGCCCGCGGTCCAGTGAGGGCCGCAGCGTGGGCTGTGTCTCCTGCAGCAAGGGTTGAGACGACGACAGAGGGGCACCCAGGGCTGTGTTGAGGGGCTTTGCAGGCTGGGCCAAAGACACATGCCCTGTCAGTGGAGGGGATTCTTGGGAGGGTCCGGAGCAGGGAGAAACGCGACGACCTTTCCATGTTAGAAAGCTCTCCTGGGAACTTCCCAGGGTGGTCCAGTGGCTAAGCATCTGCCTTGCAATTACGACTTTGAGTTTGAGGGGTATGAGTTTGATCCCTGGTAGGGGAACTAAGCCCTCCTGTGCTTGGACGCAACGAAGCCCACAATCCTCAACTAGGACCTGAGGCAGCCAAATAAATATTAAAAAAGGTAAGAATAAGAAAAAAGCTCTCTCTGTAGCCAGTGTGGGTGGACTGAGGTCAGTGGTCTGAGCAGAGCACCGCCCACTCTCCAGATGCGTGTTTGCCAGGTGTGATCAATTTGAGAACCCCGAGTCACCAGAACTCATGGGCAGAGGGAAAGGGTTAAGCTCGGGCTGAGCTGAGGCCCTGCGTGAAAGTACTGATTAGCGGAGGGCAGGTGTCCAGGAAACTGCAGAGGCTGGGCTTCCTGGCTTAGGCTGGAGATGATGCACTCCTCCCATCCCGTACTTCTCTGAGGAGGAAATGCCACCTCGGGGCCCAGTTTCCGAAACCCAGGAGCAGGGCTGAGTGCCTGTTCTCACCCTTCATTCTGCCCGCTTGCATTCCTGTTTGAGGAAGGAGGCCAGTGGGCTGGGCGGAGTCATGCCATCATGAAACACCCCCGCATGAGATGATCATGTTGTATTTGTGTCTCGGAATCTTCTGGAACTCCTCCATCTTTGTCTCGCCCAACTTCCCTGTGCTTATGGGTCACCTCTTCTGTCCCCTCTGATACCCTGGTGATGGCAGGGTGTTATCTTGTTCACTGTTTCTCTCTGAATGCAGAGCCTGCATATGAGCTGAGGTTGATTCTAAGTGCTCTGCCCCTCAGAGAATTTTCTGGTTATTGGCTTTGGCCTCCTGAAATAAAAACCTCGCTGTTAATCGAAGGATGACACCAGCCCCCTGGGCAGCTTGGGGCTAGCAAAGAGGTACACAGGGGGAGCCCCACCCATGCTGGGCGCAGGCCACATGGGCCTGTAACAGACTCGCCCCAAACAAAACAAAACAAAACAAAAACCCCAAAACAAGACAACAACTCCCCAGTCAGAGAATTTCATGGTGGAAGGCGCTCTAAGGATCATGCGGTAGACATATTTGGAGGACACACTCAAGTCCAACAGTCTAACCAGAGAATAGTCCTTCTGCTTTGCTGCCCCTTCCCACACATGCAGAAATGGACTCTAATAGCGATATTTTTATTATGTAATCTTTCTACCCCAGTCCCCTTGATTGGGCGATGGGTGGACACCTGACTCAGGAAAAACAACCCAGAGGATGAGCTGGTCCAATCAGACCATCTCCAGAAAATCTGGAGCTGGGTGGCAGAGGGAATTGTTTAGCATGCTGGGGGTCTGGTGCTTCTCCGGCCACGCCAAAATTAGGGCTGAGTGAGCTACATTGGGTCATCATAGGGCCTGTGTGAGCAAGACAGAGAAAGTTTATTTGCAGGGAGAATAGATTAGAAACAAATTGAATGACCATGAAAGAGAATGAAAAAGTGAGAGAAACAGAAGCAAGCGAAAGAAAGAAAAAGAGGGAGGGAGAGAGACAAGGAGGAAGAACTTGCTTTGGTCCCTGAGTGACTTGGTGTCTTGCGTGCTCCTGCCCTTGGCTTCTGTGAGATACTCCTGTGTTCTGGTAAGCTCCTTTTGTTTGGGTTAGTTTGGACAGGTACTTTGTAACAACCACGTGGTTGGACAACTAGTCTTGTTCCTTCAGGAGCGAGCAAAACTGTAACTAGAAATGTCCAGCCCTCTTATCATTTGGAAACCCCATGAAAGAATTCCATCATGAGCTTTCTTTTTAACCCTTTCGATATCTCATCCCTTTTGGTTAGGAAGTCCTTCTTAAGGCCCAGTCTGAACATCTCTTGTCACATTTCAAGCTAACTACTTTTGTTCTATGATAGGCCATTTTCTCTTTCTATTCTATTCTCTTTTCCTTACAGTAACTTGCACATAGTAGATGCTTATACATGTTTTCTCCCCTACTGAGTAAAGAATGGTGCCTGCGGGGGCCCAGGAAACACCAGATACTGCTTCTGAGACATTACAGGGCAGTTGGCGGGGAAGCCGAGGTGGGCAGTACCCACGGCGTCTCAGGCTTCGAATGGGGAGGACAGCGCCCAGTGAAAAAGTTAGCAGAACAGGCTCACGAGCAGGAGCGTGGGATTCCCTCTCTGCGCAAGTGACTCCTCTGCTGGATCTTTGAGGTTCCCTTTGCGTCACACCCAGTGCTTCTAACCAGGACAGAGCCACAGGAATAACGGAGTCCAGTTAGCTGCAGACTCAGCTTCGTGTGGCAGAAACCCTTCTCGTCCTTCTGTCTGTTCTCTGAGGACAGGAAGGTGCTCAGCAGGTTACCACTCCCCTGAGATCACAGTGCTTCAACTCTGTCCCTTCCGAGTCTAATGTGGGTAGACCCCCTTGGTCCTAACGGAGTGGGGCGAGCAGGAGACCTGAAGGCCATTTTCCCCGTGAAATAGAAACCGGTCTGATCTCTCCATCTAAGTGGTATTTGGACCCTCCTGTGAAAAGAAATTGGCTTTTTCCTCTTGCAAGGTTTCTATCTCACAAGATTATAAGAGTTGTCACAGCCTGCATGGGATCTGAACTTAACGCCACTGGGGTTGATCAGTGCTAAAGCAGTCGAAGACGGTGAGAGCTGAGCGCCTTTCACTGGGAAAGGGCAATTGCCTTTTGCTGACTGGATCACAGGAGTTTTCCTGCAGTAGGCGACGGTCGAGTTGCCTTAGTGTTGGCTGTTGAAACAGAGGAAGCTCTCTCTAAAGGCAGGGCTGAGCTGTGTAGAAAGAAGCAGCTCAGTCTAGAGTCACGTAGGGATGGCAGAATGGGGCTTATAGCTCTGCCTAGCCTTTCCATGACTGTTTTGTTTGGGATGCATAATACTTACATTAAATTCTTTTTCTTTTTTAACCCAGTGCTAGAAAATAAGACTATTTCACATAAAGATCTGGATTTCCCATTCTTTAAAAAAAAAAAATAAACCTTTGGCTATGCTGGACCTTGTTCTCTGGCAACTGGCTATACCCCATTAGTGTGTGTGAACCTCAGTTGTGCCCAACTCTTTGTGACTTGATGGACTCCCTCCAGGCTCCTCTGTCCATGGGCTTCTCCAGGCAACAATACTGCAGTGGGTTGCCATTTCCTTCTCCAGGAGACCTTTCTGACCCAGGGATCGAACCCATGACTCCTGAGTCACTGAGCCAACCCAAACAGTGGTGCTCCCTTCAGACGAGGCGCGTGTCCTTTAGCTCGTCACAGCTCCCTCCACCACATGCGGTCTGGTACCCCCTTCTACATCACTTATTATCTGAGTAGACATTTCAGTTTGTGATCCATTATATAGTGGAAATAGCACTGCATCCACAATAGAAGACCTGAAAGCTAGTTCTGATGCCAAGATGCTTAGTGGTATTGGGCAAGTCTCTTGAGCTCACCACACCTTTGCTAACTCATACATGAGAGGCGGTATTGTTTTACCACGTGAAAGGGTTTGGAATAATCGATTCACTCATCTGTCTGCTTGTTTGGTTAATGTTTATTGCATATATACACTATGTACACAATCATGGAGCCGTGTAGCCAGGGCAGATGTTGTGGAGGGGAAATAGTCAATGACATAAGGGGGAGAAATACAAGGTGCCCTGAAATCACACTGCAAGAACACTTTACCAGTCTAGGGTGCGAGGAAGGACTTCAGGAGGAGGTGAGGTTGAAATTGAGACTTGAAGGATGAGCCACAGTGGGTAAGGGAAGGAAAAGGGTGACCTGGGCAGAGGAGACAGTATGTACCAAGGCTGGGAGCAAAAGAAAGCAAGGGATGGTTGGGAAACTTACAGGAATGTGATGCAGTCAGAAAAGGATGGGGGGTGAAAAAAGAGCTGGAGTGTGAGGGGTGAACGAAGGCCAGATTATGAGGGGATTTGGTGCCAGAAAGGGCTCTGGCCAATGTCAGTCTAGGGCTTCTAGTTTTGAGACTTGTCTGCCTCTCTAGCTACTCAAGAAGGAGAAATGGCAAGTGGATGGGTGGACAGATTCCCAGTATCAGCATGAGAGACAGAAAGCTTTTCTCAAAGAGTAAGCAAAGAAAACAATTATTAGCTAGTCAGTGATGGATGACAGTTGAGTCTGATGCAACTAACTTATCACTGAAATGCACTTATAGCTAGCAAATAGAATGCACGATGAAAACTGCTTGTAATAAATCATATTTTAATAGGAAGTAAAAACTGCCTGGCTCAGCTCTTTTTGTCTTGACAACAGTTACTATTTGCAATGAATTAACTGAACTGCTGACCAAAAAACAGAAAACAAACATCTGAAAAATTAATCAGCTTCCAAATGGGTTTCCCAGAAAACCCATTCTTATCAGACTGGTAATGGTAGCTACAGAAATGTCGCCTGGGTAATATTTAAATATAAAGATAGTAACAGAAGGAAATCATCACCTAGGGCACTTTTAAAACTTGATCTAAGTTCCTGAAAATCTAGGCTTTGTTAAGGTCTAATGCAAGAATTATTTGGACGTCCAAGGTGGCGCTAGTGGTAAAGGACACTCGTGTCAAAGCAGGAGACATCAGAGACACGGGTTTGATCCCTGGGTTGTAAAGATCACGTGGAGGAGGGCATGGCAACCCACTCCAGTATTCTTGCCTGGAGAATCCTCATGGACAGAGGAGCCTGGTGGGCTATAGTCCATAGAGTCTCAGAGAGTTGAACTCATCTGAAGCGACCATGCACGCATGTGCAAGAATTATTTAAATACCAACAGTTAGTTGATGTTTCTGGGTAATTGAGGAAAAAAAATTCTCATAACCCAAACGCATACTTTAGTTCATTGTATCCTTTGGGGGTGAGGAATCAGAACCAGCCTCATCACTGTGATTGCTAGTAGGGATGGGGATAGAAAAGCCTGCCCCGGGGGTGGCCATCAGTATAAAGCATGCCCACCGCCCGCTCTGCCCAAGGCTGTGGGGAAAATGAGTGTGTTCACTTCCTCCCTGGCCCATGTCAGAGTCCTTGGCATCTCTCCAGTTCCACTGCTTGTTTTAAATTGGAGCAGAGGATGAGGCAGGTCTTCCCACAGAATCTAAAAATTCCTCTTTAAAAGGATCATCTATATTCTGGCACAGAACCATGAATAAAAAGCGCAGCCATCTCTGCTTTTCTGACTGTTGCCCTTTGTCTGAGAGCTGGGCCATCCAGATTAATTATAAGGGATCTAGAGCCACAGAAAGGGCTTGGCCAGGTGAACTGTCTACAGGAAGCCACTGGAGGCCTCCATCAAAATCCTCAGACTCATATCTCTCTCACTAGCTCTCGCCCCGAGGTTAAATACCCCAAGATTAGAGATTCTTTCTCAAAAATGCTATTTTTAGAGGAGTAGTATATTAGAACCAAATTAGTCCATTTGGCAAACATTTGTTGAATCCCGCGATGTGCTATATGATATGCTAGGTGTAAGGAATGGATAATAACAGTTACGGTGAGAATCACTAGTTACTGAGCGTTTAGCAAGGGGCAGGCCCTGTGCTTGGTGCTGTATATACAGTACTTTGTTTAATCCTTTTAAACGCCTTGAGAGGTAAGTAGTACTGTCTTTCTGATCAAGTTGAGAATACTGAGGTTTAGAAAGATTAATTATCTCGCCCAAACTCAAAACGACCCACGTAGAGTGTGCAGGAGGTGGATTTGAACCCAGCTGACTCCGAAGCCAAAGCGGTTAACCAACACGCCGCTCTGGGGGGAGTCCTCAGACCTCGGGAGAGAAGTCGTGTAAACTGGTGATGGTAGGAGAGAGACTCGTGCCTGCAGAGAGGGCCATGATCAGCAGCCAGGAGGCCACAGAGGGAGCTGAGCTAGATGTTTCCTGTGGAGGGGCCATCTGAGCAAGACTCAATGGGAACCCAGTAGAAGGCAGCAGAGTCGCTCCCGGTGGAGGAAGCTGGAGCATGTGCAAAGGACCGGCACGTGGTTTTGCTCGGGGACAGCCAGTAGTTCCACGGGGCTGGAGAAGGCTGGGCTGTGACTGCAGAGGTGCGCTGCAGTGAGACTGAAGCGTTTCAGATGCTATCCCAGGGAGTGTGGGTCTTATTCTGCAGCATGGAGGCCCCAGCTTTATCACGCCACATGACCTTCTGACAACAATATATGATTAAGAACAACTCCTTCTCAAAGCCGTGGTTTTTCCAGTAGTCCTCTACGGATGTGAGAGTTGGATCATAAAGAAGGCTAGGCGCTGAAGAATCAATGCTTTCAAACTGTGATGCTGGAGAAGACTCTTGAGAGTCCCTTGGACATCAAGGAGATCAAGCCAGTCAATCCTAAAGGAGACCAACCCTGAGTATTCATTGGAAGGACTGTTTCTGAAGCTCCAGTACTTTGGCCACCTGATGCAGAGGGCTGACTCATTGGAAAAGACCCTGATGCTGGGAAAGAGTGAAGGCAAAAGGAAAATGGGGGCAGCAGAAGATGAGATGGTTAGATAGCATCACTGACTTAGTGGACATGAATTTTAGCAAATTCTGGGTGACAGTAGAGGACAGAGGAGACTGGCATGCTGCAGTCCATGGGCTTGCAAAGAGTCAGACATGACTTAGCAACTGAACAACAGTCTTCCAATTTTCAAGCTAAAAACCTTGAGTTATCCTTGACTACATCCTCTTTCCAACATGTTGAACAGTTGATTTACAATGTTGTATTAGTGTCAGGTGTACAGCAAAGTGGTTCATTTTATATATATATATATATATATATATATATATATATATATAAAATCTGTCTATTCGTTTTCAGATTCTTCTCCCACACAAGTCACCATAGAGCCTTGAGCAGAGGTCCCTACGCTGCACAGTAGTTCCTTAGTGATTATTGTTTTGTATAAACAATGTGTATATGTTCCATACTGTTCATGAACAGTATGAAAAGGCAAAAAGATATGACAGCAGAAGGTGAGCCCCCCAGGTCAGAAGGTGTCCAATACGCTACTGGGGAAGAGTGGAGGGCAATTACCAATAACTCCAGAAAGGATGAAGCAGCTTGGCCAAAGCAGTCTGGTAGGGAAAGTCCAAAGCTGTACAGATCAATACTGCACAGGAACCGGATGTGTTAGGCCCGTGTGTGTGTGCGCGTGCTCGCTGTCGCTCAGTTGTATCCATCTCTTTGTGACCCCATGGACCATAGCCCCCCATGCTCACTCTGTCCGTGGAATTTTCCAGGCAAGAATGCTGGAGTGGGTTGCCATTTCCTCCTCCAGGGGAGCTTCCTGACCTCAGGATGGAACCTGAGTCCCTTGCGCCTCCTGTAATGGGAGGCAGATTCTTTACCTCTGGGCCACCGAGGAAGCCCAGCTCCTCCATCACTAAAGCCCATAGGTGTCTCCTTTACCAATGCTGTACCATAAACTACACAACACATACTCAGTCCTTTAAAAAAGACCAGAACTCTGGGTTTTTTTCCATTTGTTTTAAATACTACATTTTAACACATTCAGTTGGAAATTAAAAGACATATTGATGTAAAACTACACGTTGTAAGCCATAAAGTTGCCTATGATTGCTAATCATCACTAATCTCACTTGAGTTAATCATTTACTTACATAAATTTGTTTAAAGGAAAACTATACTATCCCACTTATTGGGAAGTTGATTCATTTGACATAAATTGGAGGTATATTAAGTACACATTAAAATAATAAATAGCTATTAAATTTAAAAATACTTTATGTCTCACCTAAAACATTTCATCTCCTGTTCTTAGTATCCTTGCCACAACTGGGGAAATACTAAGATGCCAGAACACACCCTGTACCACGATGGAACATGTAGGGTTCTGCATGTGGAATGATTATATGATAGAGTGATTACGTAATCACATAGTGACTGTATGATCGCTGCTACTGCACTTTTCGTGGTTAATGAAGAAGCCAAGCGTCCAACCCTCATTCTGTCTGGCTGGTGTAGGTGGTAGTTGCAAAGATGCATACTAAATTTTGTTTCCAAGAAACATGCATTTATATAAATGGAGAAAAAATGTGAAGATCAAGGGTTAAGTATATCCTTTTTACATGATGATAGTCCTTGAGAATACAGATTTCTTAAATGAAGCAACAGATTATATGTGATAAAGTCAATCACCAATCAAGCCCTTTTGAAGTGGAGTGAGTCCTCAGAGATTATCTAGGCTATATTCATTAGAGGGGGAAGTTAAACAGCTGTCACAAAAATACCCCAAATACAATGGCTCATTTCTCCTTTGGGGTAAATTGTTGGACTCTGTCCACGCTAACAGCTGTCCAGGTGAGCTGGACAGCTCTGGCATCCGCTTGGGCATGCCCACTGCCTACATGTTAGAGATTGGCTGGGAGTTATGCTTGGTTTCCAGTTGGAAGGAAATGAGAAAGGGAACAATGTGCTGTCTTAGGGGCTCCATCACTCCACTCACATTCCACTGCAGGCACTTAGTCACGTGGATGACCAAAACTGCAGGGCAGCCAAGTGACCAGCTAGCCCTCCTGCCATGGCAGAAGGGGAGAAGATTTTCTGCCCACAGTCTCAGCCACACTGACCCCAACCCCTCTTTTTAAAGAGGAAGAAACAAAAGCCCACAAAAGTAAAACGATTCACTTCCTTCAATAAGTCATCTGGGAAATTTTTAAAGTTATTCGGTTACTCACTCAACCAGCTATCGCATATTTACTGAGCATCTGCTAAGTGCCAGACATGGTTCTGGGCCCTGGAGATGGTATAGACAAAGTCCTTGCACCCAGAGATTTTTGCATTATAGTTGGAGGAGGAAGACAATAAGCAAGTGAAAAGAGGAAAGAGCACCTAAGGTTATAAAGAAGGCTGGTGAGGAAACGGGAGGCAGAGACTAGGCGCGGTTGGCATCGATTATGTGGGCTAGGTGGTTACTGTCTGCTTGTCCCCCAGCACCCTGCCCCCATCTTCTGTTACAGCGACCAACAGGGAAGGATCGCCAATCCTCCAACACTGGAGTGGGGGGCCTTTCCCTCCTCCAGGGGATCTTCCCAACCCAGGGATCGAACCCAGGTCTCCCGCATTGCAGGCGGATTCTTTACCAGCTGAGCCACCAGGGAAGCCCCAAATGCTGGAGCACCAGTCCTTAAATGCTGTTTCACCAATGCTGCTTCAAAGTGCAGGCAAAGTTCCACCAACCCTTTGTCCCATCAGCGTTCTACCCTTTTGCTGTTGTTCGGTCACTAAGTCGTGTCTGACTCTTTGTGACCCCATGGACTGTAGCGTGTCAGGCTCCTCTGCCTTCCACTTCCCAGGGTTTGCTGAAACTCATGTCCATGGAGTCGATGATGCTCTCCAGCCATCTCATCCTCTGGGCTCCCTTCTCCTTTTTAGCTACCAAGATGCTTGTATTGACTATGACTGTTAATGTTAACTGGCAGGTTTCTTTCAGGATCAGAATTTTGAATTCCTCCCAAATGAACAGTGCTAGCAAACAACTAGTGATTATTAGGTGCCTGATGTGACAAGATTTTGATGTCTTAATTTAGTTCCCAGTGGGAGGAGACACGTCACACCAGCTGCCGAGCACCGCAAAGGGAGAAGTGAGCTGCGTATAGAGGCTGTAGGTTGGGGTCTGGGCTTGGGGAAGGGGAGCAGCCCCGGCAGAGGGAAAGGCCCTGCAAAACGTTCTGGACATTAAAGGAAACGAATCAAAGCAAGAGGAAATGTGTATGAAGTTAAAGAGAACTGGTCCTTTATTGCAGAGAGAGCCCAAGCTCTCTGATGTTCTTTGAGAAGTGATATTGATAAAGGATTGCCTGAACGGTCTATCACACACTCAGCTTGAAGAATATAGTTTAGACATTAATTTTGAGGCTCACTTAGGCTTTACGGGTTCAAACAGTATTTTTCTGGTCTGTGAAAACTGTTTTTACTTCATTGTGCCCTTGGGTTTTCTCCCAGGAACACTGTCAAAGAAAACCGGCTTCAAGGCTCACATTATTGTCTTTGTTGCAGGGGTTTGGTTAAGGACGCTGCCAGGGGCCCTAGTCGGTGCCCTACAAGAGCAATTCCCTTCCGGGCTTAGTGCATGTCCTGAAGACCTGATTTTGTGTGTGTGTGTGTGAACATTGAGGATCGTGTGACTGATTTCCGTTTTTTGTTTTGTCTACCAGGAAGCTCAGTGCCAAAGTCAGGTTCATTTAGTAAGTGCATAGAACCTTAAGTGACCTAATAATATAGTTATTCCGTACAGTATAGCTCCTAACTCTTTGCTCTCAGAATTGATCTTTCCTAATGAGTCTTTTCTTTGGTCTAGATGATTATTCACACACACACACACTTGTCCGGCATGAGGAAGGGGGTATGAGTAAATGAAGAAGGAACTTAGTGCATGTTGAGCTCTTGGTTGCTCACAGCTTTCTGGGAGTGACCAACAAGGTGGAGGAGAAGGACCCTCGGGCCACCTTCTCTCACAGCAATCCGCATAACAACCATTGTTGGAAAAGACCAACACCTACCAGAAAAGAGCCTCTATAACAAAAGACACAAAGATGGACCCCAAACAGCACCAGTCCACCTCCCGGGTGTGTGACCCACAAACTGGGGAATAATTATATTACAGAGGATTCCCACAAGAGTGAATGTTCTCAGCCCCACATCAGCTGCCCCAGGCTGGGAGGGCAGCACTCGGAAGAAGAGCCCCCAGAGCATTTGGCTTTGAAGGCCGGTGGGAACCGTAGGCAGGAGTTCCTCGAGATTGGAGGGAAGAGAGACTTCACGAGCACTCACAGAATCCCACGTGTACCGGCGTGGAAGTGTCCAACTTTCTCTAGTCTTGTCCACCTCTTTTCACTCTCATGGACTGTGGCCTCCAGGCTCCTCTGTCCGTGGGATCCCCAGGCAAGAGCACTGTAGCGAGTCGTTCTTTCCTTTTCCTGGGATCTTCCTGAAACAGGGATCCAACCTACGTCTCCTGCATTAGCAGGCAGATTCTTTATCACTGAGCCCCCAGGGAGCCTTGGAAAACGCTATGCAACATATAAGAAGGGTTCCCCAAGTGGCTCAGTGGTAAAGAGTCTGTTTGCAGTGTAGAACACCTGGGTTCAGTCCCTGGGTCTGGAAGATTCCTGGAGAAGCAAACAGCCTTCTGCTCCAGTATTCTTGCCTGGAGAATTCCAGACCGTGAGTTGCAGAGTCGGACGCAGCGAGTGACTAACATATACTAGGACACAGGGTAAAAGAAACGATCTGATAGGCGCCTGGGCCAGACCTACCTGTTGGCCTTGAAGGGTCTCCTCGGGAGGCGGGGGTGGCGGCGGCGGCTCACCGTGGGGATGGCCTGAAGGGCATTCACCCTGTGAGCTCTTCTGGAGGCTGATACTTTGGCACCAAGACCTGGCCCCACACGACAGCCTGTAGACTCCCGTGCTGGGATGCCTCAGGCCAAAATACAAACTGGGCCAGGACACAGCCCCACCCACGAGCAGCTGTCCTTTAGTTGCTAGGTTGTGCCCGACTCTTTGTGACCCCATGGTTTCTCTTCCAGCTTTCTCTGCCCATGGGTTCCCAGGCAAGAGTACTGGAGTGGGTTGCTATTTCCTTCTCCAGGGGATCTTCCCTACCCAGGGATCAAACCCGTGTCTCCTGCATTGGCAGGTGGATTCTTTGCCACTGAGCCACCTGAGAAGCCCACTCGTGAGCAGACAGGCTGCTTAAAGGCTCTCTCTGCCTACAGCCACCTCTAGACCACCGGAGCACCAGGACTCAGCTCCACCCGCCAGTGAGCAGCGGGAAGCCTGCAGAAACCTCCAGAACACCTCATCCGCCAGGGAAAAGAAAAGTTTTCTTGCAGAAGCAAGAAAACTGCAGTCCTGCAGCTTACAGACTGAGCCCACCAATGCAGGCGCATCACCCCTTGGGTGGCAGGTGTGGAGTGCACTGTTAGGAAGCATAGGGCGTCTTCTACAGAGGCCCACTTCGCCAAGGTCAAGAAATGTAACCAACCTACCCCGGACGTAAAAATACAAATAGCAGTTTAGATAAAATGAGATGACAGAGGAATATGTTTTGGATGAAGGAACAAGATTAAACTCCAGGAGAAGAACTAAATGACGTGGACATATGCAACCTACCTGAAAGATTCAGGGTAATGACGATCAGTCAGTCGGTGCAGCCGCTCAGTCGTGTCTGACTCTGCGACCCCCTGGACTGCAGCACACCAGGCCTCCCTGTCCATTGCCATCACAGGCGCTCGCTCATGTCTGACTCTCTGTGACCCCGTGGACCGCAGCATGCCAGGCCTCTCTGTCTATCACCATCTCCCGGAGCTTGCTCAAACTCATGTCCATCGAGTCAGTGATGCCATCCAACCATCTCAACCTCTTTCATCCCCTTCTCCTCCTGTCTTCAATCTTTTCCAGCATCAGGGTCTTTCCCAATGAGTCAGTTCTTCGCATCAGGAGGACAAAGTGTTGGAGCTTCAGTAATGATTGTAAAGATGATCAGAGAACTCAGGAAGAGAATGGAAGCACAGAACAAAAAATTAGAAGTTTTAAACAAAGAATTAGAAAACATAAAGAATTAAACAGAATTAAAGAATACAATAACTGAAATGAAAAAAATACATTAGCAGGAACCAATAGTAGACTAAATGAGGCAGAAGAACTAGAAGACAGAGCAGTGGAAATCACTGCTGCTGAAGAGAAAAAAGATTGAAAACAAATGAGGACCATTTAAGAGACCTCAGAAACAACATCGAGAGCACTAATATTTGCATTGTAAGAGTCCCAGATAGAGAAGAGGGAGAGAAAGTGGTTAGAAAACACTGGAAGAGTTAATAGCTGAAGAATTCCCTAACCTGGGGAAGGAAACAGCCACTCTGGTCCATGGAGCTCAGAGAGTCCCATACAAGATTAACCCACAGAGGGGTACCCTGAACCACTGTGATCAAAATGACAGAAATTAAAAGTGGAGGATGTTAAAGATGGTAAGGGGAAAGCAACAAATAACGTAAAAGGGAACCCCCATAAGGCTATCGGCTGGTTTTCCAGCAGGAAGTCTATAGCCCAGCAGAGAGTGGCACCTAAAGTGATGAAAGGGAACAACCTATAGACAGGGTTACTCTACGCAGCAAAACTCTCATCCAGATTTGACGGAGAAATCTAAAGCCTCACAGACAATCAAAAGCTAAAAGAGTTGAGCACCGCCAAACCAGTTTTACAACAAATGCTAAGGGAACTTCCCTAGGTGGAAAAGAAAAGGCCACAGCTGGAAACAAGGAAATCACAAAATGGAAAAGCTTACCAGTAAAGGCAAGCACGGGCTTCCCTGGTGGCTCAGACGGCAAAGCGTCTGCCTGCAGTGTGGCAGACCCAGGTTCGACCCCTGGGTCAGGAAGATCCCCTGGAGAAGGAAATGGCAACCCACTCTAGTACTCCTGCCTGGAAAATTCCATGGACAGAGGAGCCTGGTGGGCTACAGTCCATGAGGTCACAAAGAGTCAGACACGACTGAGCGACTTCACTTTCACTTTCAAAGGCAAGAATGTAATAAAGGGAGGAAATCATCTGTGCACACAGCTAGTAAGGAGGTTACAAGACAGAAGAAGGAAAATTGTTTGTATCCACAATAAGCAGTTGAGAGATACAGAAAACAATTAGGATGTAAAATATAGTATCAAAAACAGTGATTGTGATGGGAAGAGAGTACAAATGCAGAGTCTCTAAAATGCATTTGAAATTAAGAGATGAGCAATTTAAAACAAACACATCTTTCCATATTTGCTTCCAGTTTTAGCCTTGCAAACACTCCCCCCCCCATACTTAAATTCAAAATGTTGTAGACAGAAGACTAGAATAGAAAAAAGATTGGAAGGGCTCTCCTAAAGGGTACCCCAGAAAGCTGGTGTTTCTCCAGGTTAGGCTGAAACACTTCCATTGATGGTGAACTTACTAACAAAGTGATTCGTTTCTGGAAGTCTATGATGTGGAGCCCTCTCAGCTCACCTTCTGCCATTTGATCCCGACCTGATGATCCCTGCAGCAAGCGCTCATTCTTCACCCATGGCTAGGAGCATTTGGCGTAGGCTGTTGTATCTCCCAGAGACGTGTTTTGGGACCAGATCTTTGAAAAATTCTGCAGGTGATAAGGCTGAGAGTCCTCTTGTTGGTTGTCCAGGTCATTGTCTTCCAAATGCAAACCCTATTCTGCTTATTTCCTTCTTAAAGTACATTGTATTGAACTAAGCTTGAAGCTCTCAATGTATCCTCGCCCCTCATCCTAAATGCCACAATGCTACACATTCACCCTGGGATGGTAATAGCTTTTTTCGGGGTCAGACTGTCATACTGCCTCACAGTGGACTTTCTGCTCGCCAAGTTCTCTAAATTATCCTTTCCATATATGCCAGAGGAAGCTATGTTTTCTCCAATCTGATTTTGAGCAATTAGTTTTCTTTTTAAATTTGATATATATCTCCTTGATTTGGGCACTAGTGGTAAAGAATCTGCCTGCCAAATCAGGAGACAGAAGAGATGCCGGTTCAATCTCTGCGTCCCCTGCAGTAGGAGATGGCATCGCATTCCACTTTCTTGGAAAGTTCCATTTATAGATGAGCCTTGCAAGTTACTGTTTATGGGGGTGCAAAGAGTTGGACATGGCTGAGCAGCTGAGCACACGCATCCTTTTTTTGATAGGTATGATTTTTATTGCAGTAAAGCACACATCACACAAAGCCTGCCGTTTTAATCACTCCTAAGTATACGGCTCTGTGCCATAAATGCATCCCCATCTTGGTGTAACCATCGCCATATACATCGCTTCCTCCCCAAGTACACTGTGTGCCCTAAGCAACACGTCAGCACTTCCCCCTCCCTCAGTCTCAGGTGGACGCCATCCTGCTCTCCTGCTCTCTGAATTGTACTGCTCCGGCTCCTTCATTAGGCCGTTAGTGCTTGTATTGATTCATTTGGCTGCCCTGGGCCTTAGTCACTCGGGATCGTCGGTCTTCGTTGTGGCCTGTGGGATCTAGTACCCCATTTAGGAACTGAACCTGGACCCCATGCGTTGCAAGCTCAGAGTCTTAGCCATTGGACCACCAGGGAAGTCCCTGGGCAATTGGCTTTTAAAAATATAAGTGGGATTCTTAGACTCCCCGCATTAACTTTCATCTGGGTATGCTTAAACCATACCTTAGAATTTAGCTAAATTATTTTGTGTTTTTGTTCTGTGATTCTGGACCTTTGCCCCGGTCTTGGCTTTTTCCCATTCACATATTTGATGGCCTGAGCTTGTACATCACCGCTTGATTGCTTGATACAGAGATAAACGCTTGTGGTGGGCAGAGCCAGGAGCCCTGGTCCTTGGTAGTGGAGGCCTGTCTCTGACCACACACTCTTCTACTTTGCAGGTCACGTTCTGTCTGCACCATTCTTCATTGCTATTAATCTTCATAATATCATCCAGAATAAATCTCATTTTACCCAGAGACTTTGAGCAAGTCTCACTCACATATAATGCTTAATGTATGGTAGTTGCTTGCATCAGAATTTCTCTTAGGAAGGTTCTTAATCTTCACACTAGCATCCAGAATAAAATTTTGTACATCTACTGAGAACGAGTTATGTGTCAGGCATTATGTTAATATTAAGAAGTTTAACATGCATTTGAATTTATTCTTCACCGAATCTCTGAATCAGAAATGTTACACAGAACAAGGCCAAGACTCTCATGTTTGACACACAATTATGCTAAATTTATGTGGAAACTGGAAAAGACTTAAGTTCTAATATTGGCGATAACGAACTTAATATTTCATATTCTATACAAGTTGTGACTGCAGTGAAATGTATTGGGAACGTCATGAATAGTGAAGTCTGTTTGGGCTTAAGCCTGCAGACTTCAGGTTCAGCTGGAAAGATAAGAATAAAATTAAAGATTATATAAATTGCCAGAAGTAAATCCAAATGGATGGTTTCAAAAAGAGGAAATGCATTAGAGATTTTATGTGGTTTTTCATCTCTAAGAATCCTCTTGAAGACATGTAAGCTAACTTCCCAACTCGGCCTTTTAAAAGCGTTTGGAGTCAGAAATGCATTATCTCCATAAATAGGAGCTTGCCTGTAACCAATATGACGCTCCTCAGCCAGTTTCTGGCGCAGCCAGAATCGGACATCAGCTCTTTTCTCTAACAGTGGAGCCCCGTTCCTCCGTCTCGTCTAGAAAGCTGATGTGAGAGGCCTCCTGAAGCCTTGTTGAAGTCCCAGGGCAGCACTTGGGTTTCACTTTTTTCTCAGTTAACACGAGGTCATCCAGGCACTTCCAGAGTCAGCCAGTCTGCAAGTTCACCGTTGTCTCGCTCTATGCAGTGTTCCATCCAGTTAATCGACCACTGTTTGTTTAGCCAGTGCCCTATTGTTGGCTGTTTGGGTCCTTTCCAACTGCTAATTGTTACAAATGGGCTCTGAAAACTGGTGAGTGCTAGACAGATGCAAGACTCCACCATCATTCTTGTGTTATCTCAGTCCCAGGATGCAGGCGTTTTCTGTCTTCCTGACCTTCTTCTTCCTAATGGTGTTCTTATAAAAGCAGCAAAGATCTGAAAACACATGCCATATTAAATCATGCAGGGCTATGCTATTAATTTCTTTTTCTCTTCAAGGGTGACAGAGTAGCCCAAAAATTCTAGGTCTGCATCTGTAATCCTTCACAGAGTAGCTAATCAAATGCCATGTTTTCCCTTCCTATCTTTGCTTTCATTCTCTTTCAAGTAAATTCGTATCAGTTCTCTTGACCCAGCTATAAATTTTTGCAAGTGAGAAGCCAAGAAAAATATAGATTAAGTAAGTTTAATGGTCTAAATTAAATGTCCAGGAACTAAAATATAAAAATATACATATTAAATCTGAGGTTTACTTCCAAAGATGTCTTATTATATACAACACATATTTATTGTACAAAAGTTGGGAAATACACAAAAATAGATGCAAAGGGGGGAAAGAAAGCTCAGAACTCTGTTTTCTCAGAGTCCCTAATATTAATATCTTCTTGTATTCCCTTTTAGTTTTCTCTTTTTTGCAGAACTCTTTTCTTTATATAGATATTTGGAAAATTTTTAAAAGTTTAATTCAATTTAAAATATTTTTAGGTTGTACAGAAGGTGGAAAGAACACTGGCTAGAGTCTGGATTCCTCAGGTAGAATCATTTCTTAGGGTCAGCCAAAGAACAGACTCATTTGAAAAGACTCTGATGCTGGGAAAGTTTGAAGATGGGAAGAGAAGGGGACGACAGAGGATGAGACGGTTGGATGGCATCACCGACTCAATGGGCATGAGTTTGAGTAAATTCTGGGAGTTAGTGATGGACAGGGAGGCCTGGCGTGCTGCAGCCCATGGGGTCGCAAAGAGCTGGACATGAGTGGGCAACTGAACTGAACTGAACTGAGTCTGTCTTAATCTCATTTTACCTGGAGACTTTGGGCAAGTCTCATTAACATATAATGCTTAATGTATGGTAGTTGCTTGCATAGAATTTCTCTTAGGAAGGTTCTTAAAAATTTATATTCTTGCATACCACATCTGGGGCTTCCCAGGTGGCGCTAGTGGTAAAGAACCCACCTGCCAATGCAGGAGTCATAAGAGATGCTGATCTGATCCTGGGTCAGAAAGATCCCCTGGAGGAGGGCATGGCAACCCACTCTAGTATTCTTATCTGGAGAATCCCATGGACAGAGGAGCCTGATGGGCTACAGTTCAAGGGGTCTCAAGAGTGGGACACAGCTTGGTGACTAAACAGTCACAACAATCCAGGCCAGGAGCTCTTACCAGAGGGCTCCTTGGATGGGAAGGGGAACTTCAGGCACCTAGGGTCCTGGGAACTTGTCTGGGCAGGTCAGGCGCAGCCGGCACAGTGCAGAAGTCTGCCTTTGTTCTGTGACGGCCCAGGGCCCTGCGGCTTACTGTTTATTTTTAACCTTTGTATTTTATGTTGGAGTACAGTCGATTAACAGTGTTGTAATGGTTTCAGGTGCACAGCAGAGTGACTCAGCCATAGATGTATTGAGGAAATAAAGCATAACAGTGATACGAGGACAGTCTGTGAATAAGGAAGATTTTGTCATTTCACTGTGCATTTCTGTGATGAGAATGTCTATTACTTTAAACTTATAGAGATTTCTCCAAGATTTATCCAGTAAGATGTCCGAGCCTTCACTGATCTAAGATACTGTTCCAGATCTGAAATATTTCAGCGTCTGAAATATATCCCAGATATTGCTCTGTCACGGTCCCTGGCGGCTGGGAGCAGCATCACGCTGTCCCCTGAGGTGGTCTGCCTTCCCCCACCCTGGCCCACTTGTTCATTAGTTGTGTGGCCTCACGCAAGCTGCACACCTCTCCTAGCTTACCTTCCCTCTTGGAAAGTTAAAAGGAGAAGGTATTTTGTTTAACGTCTGCTCTTTGTTAGGCGCTTCTATAAGGCTTTTAACTGGCAATCTTCCTTCAGTCCACTTGAAAACCCCACGAAAGAGGCGCTATCACTGTCCCTCTTTTACGAATGAGCAAACAGGTGCAGAGAGGTCAAATAACTTGTCCATGACCACACAGCTAGCAGATGATACAGCTGTGATTGAATCATGTTGGCTACTTCTAAAACCTGTGCTTTAGAGGTACTGTTAGTAATGATATTGTTTCTAATAATAATACTATCAATTAATAATGGTAGTTAATACTAGTAGCACTATTGTCACTAACAGTACTACCTGCACCGTAGGATAATGGAATTGAAAACATGGTGTTAGCTGGGTGAGCCTAACCAAGGGAATTACTCAACTTCCAGGAGCTTCTAATATTTCATTTGTCAACCGGGGATAATAATAAATAGCATCTACTTTCTAGGGCTGCTGAGAGGCTTAAATGGACAAATGTTTGCAGAGCACCAGCCACACCACCTGATAGCGCAGAGCGACTCATTGGAAAAGACTCTGACGCTGGGAAATACTGAGGGCAGGAGGAGAAGGAGGCCACGGAGGGTGGGATGGTTGGATGGCGCCATCGACTCAATGGACATGAGTCTGAGCAAACTCCAGGGGATAGTGAAGCCTGGCATGCTGTAGTCCATGGAGTTGCAAAGAGTTGAACATGACTTAGCAAGAGAACAATGAGCAACAACAAGCCACACTGTAATATCTATAGATTTTTTTCTATTGTGGCAACTATATATATAGCATAAAATTGACCATTTCAACTATTTTTTAAATGTGCAGTTCAATGGCATTAAGTACATTCACATTGCTGTGCATTTACTGAACATGTTTTAAGCTTGCTTTTGCTTTCTCGACTGTGTCGAGTGCTCAGCACAAAATCTGGCACACTGCAAAGCTGAATACCTT
Source organism: Antilocapra americana (assembly GCA_007570785.1). Taxonomy (NCBI): domain Eukaryota; kingdom Metazoa; phylum Chordata; class Mammalia; order Artiodactyla; family Antilocapridae; genus Antilocapra; species Antilocapra americana. The sequence goes on along the minus strand of ML663051.1, from coordinate 58,663 downwards.
TCAGCTCCTTCTCTTCCCTCACTCACGGCCCTCTACGACCTCAGCCTTCCAGAAGTCTAACAGACACCGAAAGGTTTGGCATTCTTTGTGAAGTGTGAGAAGCAGGGACACCTTAAGTGACCTTGGGCACACGACTTACCCTTTCTCTGCTTCAGTTTGTTTATCTGAAAAATGTGTGTTGGCGCAGCATCTATTAAATAGGTTTGCCAGAGAGGATACAGCGGGCATGAATCTCCCAGGATAGCTCCCACCCTGTTAAGTGCTCAGTAGGTGCTGGAGGCAACTCGTGTGGCTTTCTTGTAGCTAGGAGTGTGCGTGTGCGGGCGCAAGCAGACGGGGGCCGCCCCAGCTCCAGATGGCGGCTTGCCCTCACTTCCTCCCCCGACCCTGGCAGTGGGCGCAGGAGAAAGAGAATGATGGCGTGAAGAGGAGGAGGGAGGCCTCCAGGAGCCCACAGAGCCTTTTGTTCCCTAAAAAGCCTCAGCGAGGCTGCCACTGTGGCCTCGGGAGTTTTATGTCTCTTCTGCTTCTATTTTGAGTGCAGAGTGGGCGTGGGAAAGTTTTCCTTATTTCAAGCCTTAAGTAGTTGTTGGGTAACAGCTGTTTTTTAAAGATAATCTTTGAGGCTCTGAGATGCTGCTGAGAAAACAAATTCCTTGAATTCAAGAATGTCTTCCCTAGTTTATTGGCCTGATCTTCTCCACGTCTTCGCTCATCCTGTTGGCTTCCAGAATTCTCCTTTCTGTCCAACTCCTGCCCTTCTTCTGTCCAAACCATTCTCCTTGGCTTGCTGCCACCTTTCTCATGATATTTTCTCTGGTTCCTTCAGCCAGAGTGCATCTCATTCTATGGGTTTGGTGCTGCCCTCTGACTTGAGTGTTGGTTGGTTTTAAGACATCTCTTCCCGCCTGGATCACAGGTTCTGGAAGACTCTAAAGCCTTGTCGATTCACAGTCATTTCCTCACTGTCAGTAAGTAGAAAACGACAGTGAATGTTTGACTTTGCCTGCTCAACATCCAAACACCCTGCTTTTACAGGGGTGGGCTTTCTATCTAGGTGGCTGGAGGGGTCCCACCTCTTGGCATAGAAGACAGATGAGGGGCGAAGAGATCCGCATTCCACACAGATAAGACTTTGGTTAGTGTTAACATCGCTCATTCCCATCCAAGGCTGACTCTCCAGCTTTCTTTTACGCTTTGAAAACTACCAGAGCCTCTCCAGAAAGTTCTTTTTCTATTTCAATTGATTAATTCTGGTTTCTATTATTTGTAACCAAGAATTCTTACTAGGGTAGTACTATGAACTTAATGAAAAGTTCAGAAATGTTTAGGCTTCCCCTGTAGCTCAGTCGATAAAGAATCTGCCTGCAGTGCAGGAGACCCGGGTTCAACATCTCGGTCGGGAAGATCCCCTGGAGAAGAAAATGGCAACACATTGCAGTATCCTTGCCTGGAGAATCTCACAGACACAGGAGCCTGGTGGGCTGCAGTCCGGGGGGGTCACAAAGAGTCAGGCACGACTGAGCCACTAACACGCAACACTTAGTTTCAGAGACATTTGCAAACGTCCTTTTGCTGCGATGCCATGCTGCTATTGTTCACACCTCTGGAGCATTCTGGCACCCCTTCTGGAGACAGCAGCCTGATTTCCCTTTTCCAACCCTCCGTTGCCATGCTCAGTCCGTGTGGTCCAAGGGCAGGCGATGGCGGTCACGGCTGCAGAGCGGGCTTGTCCGGCCAGGGCACTGCGTTTCTCTGGCTGGAGCGATTGGCTCAGGGATGACTGTGTAACCTCGTTATGACCAGCAGGATGCATTTTGCCAGGATCTTGCTGGAAATGCTGAGAAAGAGATGTGTCTTTTTGCTGGGGCTGCTAAACGGGTGGTATCTGAAGCTGGAGTTCCCAGGGGCTACTCTGAGGGGGAGTCAACCAAAGAGCTTTCGAGGGTGAAGCCAGTACGGAAGAAAGCAAAACCGAGAGATGAAGCGAAGGAAATCCCTCACGGCATCCCTGGGGGACCTGGACTGAGCTGTGCCCGAGCTGTGACAATGGTATGTGCGAGTCTCTACATGCCGGGGACTGCTGTGAGTACCTCTCCACTTGTGTTAGTCTCTGAAGCTGCCATAACGAAGCACCATATCGAGAGAGTTTGGAACAATGGAAATGTGTGGTCTCATAGCTCTGGAGGCTGGAGGTTCAGATGCAAGGTGTCGACAGAGCTGTGCCCCTGTTACGGTCTGAGCTGTGTCTCTCCCTTCCCAGCCATCTCAGATTGACACATCAAAGCCTTAACCCCCAATGTGACTGTGTGGGGATGGGGCTTATAAAGAAATAATTAAGGTTAAATGCATTTGGAGACTTGGGCTCTGATTTGATAGGATTAGTGTCCTTATAACGGAGAAGGAGATGGCGCCCCACTCCAGTACTCTTGCCTGGAACATCCCATGGACGGAGGAGCCTGGTGGGCTATAGGGGTCCTGCCCCGGCTGGATCCAGGGGTTTTGAGGGATGAGTGGCGTCGGCAAAGTACTGAGCTGAGTCAATGTGTTGTTGAAGCAGTCTCTGTCTCTTACTTTATTGTTGGTTTTACAGTTTTATGCCCAAAGAACATCCCCATTACATCACACATCATTCAAGGTTACCTTTTGCTTTTTTCAGGCGCAGCTGTGTGGAGGCTTGTGGGAAAGGCTAGGCTTGAAACTGTTTTTACTCCAGTGACCACTATCTGTCTCACTCTGTTCTGAAAACCTTGTCTGCAATTACTGTCTCACACCTGCTATTTTATACCCAAAGAGAAAATAAATGAGGGGTAACTAAGGCAGATACGGCTGTCTGTTATGTCCGTACACTCTGGTTTTTTCAAGGAAAGGGAACAATGAGACAGTCTAGCAGCACTGCTTTAGCAATAAAACCCTATTAACCTCATGTAACTACTGTAATGAATTCCTGTGTCTACACTATCCTAAAGCAATCAATGTCTCCAACTATGCTGGCTACAGTTATGAGCATTCCTAAGTCTCATCTCTCTTGGTCTCTTTAAGGAAAGGAGCCTCCACCGCGGAGTGGTCAGGGGAGTGGGAGGTGGAAAGGTGACCCAAGTACGATCCCATCTGGAGGTGGCTTTGCCAAGACCCCCAGGATGGCATGAACCCGTCTGGAGGTGGCTTTGCCGAAACCTCCAGGACGGCATGGACAAAACTCCCAAGAAAAATACCAGGAGGGGCCTTGCCCAGGGATGCCCCATAAGGAAAATCCGCTTTGCAGTTTCCTTCTCAGTCTCGTGACTTTGTCATCAGAGCGAGGGGGGCATCCTGATGGCTCCCGGCAGTGGGCTGCAGTCCATGGGGTCGCAAAGAGTCGGACACGACTGAGTGACTTCACCTTCATGCACTGGAGAAGGAATTGGCAACCCACTCCAGTGCTTTTGCCTGGAGACTCTCAGGGACGGGGGAGCCTGGTGGGCTGCCGTCTGTGGGGTTGCACGGAGTCGGACACGGCTGAGCGACGCAGCAGCAGCCGCGTCCTTATAAGAAGAGACTCCAGAGAGCTCTCTTCCCCCCTCTCTAACATGTGAAGACACAGCAAGACAGAATTATCTGTAAGCCAGGAAAAGAGCTTTCACTAGTAACAGATCCTGCTGAGTCTTGTGTGTTTTTATTAAATGTTTTGCTTCATGTTGGAGCAGAGTTGGCTAGCAATGAGGTATTAGTGCCTGGTGGACAGCAGAGTGATTCAGGTACACATATTGGGTTGATTCTGTCTCAAGTTCGTTTCCCATTTAGGTTGTTATCAAGCATCCTGGAAAAACTTGATCTGGAACTTCCTGCCTCCAGGACTGGGAGAAAATTCATGTTTAACATGTAGCTGCCCAATTTATGGTATTTTGTTACGGCAGCCCAAGCAAACTAATACAGTCTCTCCGAAACCTGTAAGGGAGCATCCTCCCCTGCCTCTTACAGCTCCTGGGAGCCCAAGTGTTCCTGGTGTCGCAGCCGCCGTGCTTCAGTCTCGACCTCCGTCATCACGTGGCATCCCCCCTAGTATAGGGTGTCTGCCTCTCTGCTCCCCTTCTTAGAAGGACAACAGTTCTGTGGGATTAAAGGCTCACTCTCCTCCAGTATGGCCCTGTCTCGTGCTGTGGGTGCTGTGCTAAGTCGCTTCAGTCGTGTCTGGCTCTTTGTGGCCACAGGGACAATAGCCCCCCAGGCTCCTCCGTCCACGGGAGTCTCCAGGCGAGAACACTGGAGTGGGCGGCCGTTCCCTTCTCCAGGGGCTCTTCCCGAACCACGGATCGAACCGAGTCTCTTATGTTTCCTGTATTGGCAGGTAGGTTCTTCATCGCTAGTGCCGTGGTAAAGGAAGCCCATGACCCTGTCTTACTTAACCAATCACATTTGCAAAGATCTAATTTCAGTAAAGGTCACATTCTAAGGTATTGAGGGTTAAGATATCATATGCGTTTAGAGACACCATTCAAACCATAACACATGTATCGACTTGCTTAATTCCTATAGAGTATCTGTGAAGTGGGTGTGATTGTCATTACCACACCCTCACGCTGATGAGGGAAGCAAGGCCCAGAGGAGCTCAGTAACATCTGGCAGTGAGGAAGGATTTGGATCTGAACTCAGATGATGTGACAAAGCCAGCAACTTGAGCCACTGTCCAAACCTGCCTGGATTTACTTCTGGGTCAGGATCCAATCAACGCTCCAATTTGCTTCGCTAGTTTGAGTTGAGTTTCTGGCACTCTTAATCGTCCCCTCCTTCTGCCGTTGGCTGAGAGCTTAGCTTCAGGACTTCATTCAGACCCAGCCCTGCGGTCTACCCCAGGCTCCAGATTGCCCTCTCCTCTCTCTTCCCCCTCTGCCCTCCCCATCAATACTCTTTTGTGCATCAGTGGCTAGCTCTCAGTTGGGTTAGGAGGAAGCCAAGGGAATAAATCAATATAGAGTGACGTGTGATTTATGGATTGTAATTTTCCTACAGGCTTTTAGTTTTCAGAAGTAGATTGTTAACCCGTTGTCTGTCTGACTGTCAGAAGTACAGATATTTAAGTCAGGAGATGGAGTTTCTTCGGGCCAAATGGAGGGGAACTTTAGGGGCAGGCCCTCTCTTTATTCCTGTAACAACTCCAAACAGATGTCATGTGTGGGAGCTGAACATATGATCCTCCTTTTGGGCTATATTTATTACTCTCTTCTGGAGAGTGGGGATGTTAATGTAGATGCAGAGTCTGGTACTTATGGGGATTCCCGCTTTAGTTGATTCAAGATCTTGTCCTTTTGAAGGAAGATCTCTTCTCCTTGGAATTCCCTTTGCCTCGTGTCAACCATTTAATCTTTACAATAATTCAAACATGATTCACATGCCTTATACACGGAGGGTTCTTAGCTAACTCCTTTCAGAAAAAATTTCCCCCAACTAGCATCTATCATTAGGGTTTATCAGAATCTTTCTTTTGTTTTAAACCCAGAGTTAGATGTTTTTCCATTTTTTTCTCCCTGAAAACTCAGCTCCTGATGACAAGGGGTGATTCTGAATCTCACCTCTTCTTAACTTCTCAATCTTCTTAACTAAAGGGGGTCCAGTACACTGGTTAAGGGTCTCAGCTTTAGAGTGAGAACGACTTGGATCAAAATTTTCACTGTGATATTTATTCATCCCAGTACCTTAGAAAGATGGACTAACCTGGCATTTTCAGTCATAATGTGGACATTATACAGCTATAAGCAGTAAATGATGTACTGATTCTAAAGCTCTTAATTCAAGTTTTAACATATGAAGTTCAACAAACAGTACTATATTTTATCTTTCCTCTCATCGCTAGATAGAGGGAGTTCCTTGCATGTAGTTTGTGGTGGTGATTTAGTCATTAAGTTGTGTCCGACTCTTTGTGACCCCATGGACTGTAGCCCTCCAGGCTCCTCTGTCCATGGGATTCTCCAGGCAAGAATACTGGAGTGGGCTGCCATTTCCTTCTCCAGGAGGTCTTCATGACCCAAGGGTTGAACCCAGGTCTCCTGTATCACAAGCAGATTCTTTACCAACTGAGATACAAGGGAAATCCTGCATGTAGTTTAGTGCTCAGCTAATGTGTGACTTTTATTAGTGTGAATACAAAATTCCCAAGCCAATCAGAACACTGAATTTCTAGGTAACTGTGGCCTGAAGGAGATGTTATATCACGTTTAAGTTCCATGAATGGACCTTTATTTCCCAGTGGCCCTGTGAGTTGAGATAAGACATAGTTTTCTTAATGGTCTTAATACTTACAGGAGGACTGCTAACGGCCAGGTGGTTTATCTAAAACCCCTTTACTCTCCAGAATTGCTAATTACAACTTGAAATTTAGAAAAATTTTTAATTGCTTCTCTATTCATAGGATAGCAGCTCCTTTTCCTGTTTGTTTAGATTCACTAAATTAGAGCTGAGTGGGAAGGGGGCACTGAGAAAGCCAATTTTATAGGATTAAGAAGTCAAAAAGAATGTGAATCTTGGCTAGACTTCTCAAACAGGGATGGGGCATTTTCTATCTTGGCTTGGGTAGGTCTTCATCTTGAAAGTATGGACTGTAGGCCATCAGGCTCCTCTGTTCATGGGGTTTTCCAGGCTAGAACCCTGGAATAGGTTGCCACTCCCTTCTCCGGGGGATCTTCCTGACCCACGGATCAAACCCGGGTCTCCTGCATTGCAGGCAGATTCTTTACTGTCTGAGCCACCAGGGAAGCCCTTAGTGTCCTGAAATGAGCCTGGCTTCAATATGTACTAGCTGCCAGTTTTGTGATTTGGGAGACTTTAGTAAACCTTCTGGAAATCAGTTTCTTTATTCATTCACTTTAACAAAGTTATCTATTTATTTTGGCTGTTCTGGGTCTTCCTTGCGGCATGCAGGCCTTCTCTGGGTGGCAAGCGGGGGCTGCTCTCTCCCTGCTGTGTGTGGGCATCTCACTGTGGGGCTTCTCTTGTTTCAGAGCACGGGCCTTCGCGTGCAAGGGCTTCAGCAGTGTGACACGCCGGCTTAGCTGCGTTGCAGTATGTGGGCTCCTCCTGGACCAGGGATCGACCCATGTTCCCTATATGGCAGGTGGAGTCTTAACCACTAGGCAACCGGGGAAGTCCTTCATTCACTTATTCATTTAAGCTCTTATTGTATACAAGATACCATTCGAGGCTCCAGAGGGATGATAACGAAGGAAACAGATAAGAATTCCCCTCTTCATCAAGCTCAGCGTTTAATGCAACTGAGACACAGCAAGCTATGATGAGTTCAGGGGAAGGGAAATGTGTGCGGGAGGGTGAAGCTTAGATAGGGTCAATGAGAAGTCAGCCTCTGAGTAAAGACTTGGAGGGAGCGAGGGAGGGAAGATGGCCAAAATGCAGGAGAAGAAAATTCCAGCCAGAGGGAATTCAGCCAGGGCAAGGATCCAGAGGTAGAAGAAGCGAGGCTATCATATTTGAGGAACAGCAAGGCTGAAGGGGAGTGAGGGAGGGATTTAGTGGTGGGTGCGAGGGTCAGAGAGGTGAGGGGTCAGCCTTGCAGAGCCCTGGAGCACATGGTGAGAAGCTTGGATTAGGACCCACTGAGGGTTCTTGACTTCACATCCTGGAAGGTGAAGTCAAGTGGGCCTTAGAAAGCATCACCACGAGCAAAGCTAGTGGAGGTGAGGGAATTCCAGTTGAGCTAGTTCAAATTCTGAAAGATGATGCTGTGAAAGTGCTGCACTCAACATGTCAGCAAATTTGGAAAACTCAGCAGTGGCCACAGGACTGGAAAAGGTCAGTTTACATTCCTGTCCCAAAGAAAGGCAGTGCCAAAGAATGCTTGAACTACTGCACAATTGCACTCATCTCACACACTGGTAGAGTAATGCTCAAAATTCTCCAAGCCAGGCTTCAGCAATACGTGAACCATGAACTTCCAGATGTTCAAGCTGGTTTTAGAAAAGGCAGAGGAACCAGAGATCAAATAGTCAACATCTGCTGGGTCATCAAAAAAGCAGGAGAGTTCCAGAGAACCATCTATTTCTGCTTTATTGACTATGCCAAAGCTTTTGACTGTGTGGATCACAATAAACTGTGGAAAATTCTTAAAGAGATGGGCATGCCAGACCACCTGACCTGCCTCTTGAGAATCCTGTATGCAGGTCAGGAAGCAACAGTTAACACTCGACATGGAACAACAGACTGGTTCCAAATAGGAAAAGGAGTACGTCAAGGCTGTATATTGTCACCCTGCTTATTTAACTTATATGCAGAGTACATCATGAGAAACGCTGGGCTGGAAGAAGCACAAGCTAGAATCAAGATTGCCAGGAGAAATATCAATAACCCCAGATATGCAGATGACACCACCCTTATGGAAGAAAGTGAAGAGGAACTAAAAAGCCTCTTGATGAAAGTGAAAGAGGAGAGTGAAAAAATTGGCCTAAAGCTCAACATTCAGAAAACTAAGATCATGGCATCTGGTCCCATCACTTCATGGGAAATAGATGGGGAAACAGTGGAAACAGTCTCAGACTTTATTTTGGGGGGCTCCAAAATCACTGCAGATGGTGACTGCAGCCGTGAAATTAAAAGATGCTTACTCCTTGGGAGGAAAATTATGACCAACCTAGATAGCATATTTAAAAGCAGAGCCATAACTTTGTCAACAAAGGTTCGTCTAGTCAAGGCTATGGTTTTTCCAGTAGTCATGTATGGATGTGAGAGTTGGACGGTGAAGAAAGCGGAGTACCGAAGAATTGATGCTTTTGAGCTGTGGTGTTGGAGAAGACTCTTGAGAGTCCCTTGGATTGGAGAAGACTCTTGAGAGTCCCTTGGACTGCAAGGAGATGCAACCAGTCCATCCTAAAGGAGATCAGTCCTGGGTGTTCATTGGAAGGTCTGATGTTGAAGCTGAAATTGCAATACTTTGGCCACCTGACTCGAAGAGGTGACTCATTTGAAAAGACTCTGATGCTGGGAAAGTTTGAGGGTGGGAGGAGGAGGGGACGACAGAATGAGATGGTTGGATGGCATCACTGACTCAAAGGAAATGGGTTTGAGTAAACTCTGGGAGTTGGCGATGGACAGGGAAGCCCTGCGTGCTATAGTCCGTGGGGTCGCAGAGAGTCGGACACAACAGAGCAAATGAACTGAACTGAACTGAACTGAGCTGAACTGAATATCCCTCTAGAGCCTGTCTGCACCCTGTCCACCCCTCTAGTCAGCACAGAGCACTGAGCCGAGCTCCCTGCGCTCTATAGCAGGTTCCCACTAGCTGTCTACAGGCTTTTGTCAATGCTACCCTTTCCATACATCCCAACTTCCACTTCCTCCCTATCCACATATCCATTCTTTATGCCCCCGTCTGCCTCTCTATTCCTGCCCTGCGAATAGGTTCGTCTGTACCATTTTTTTAGATTCCACATATATACGTTAAGTTTCTGTGTCGATTCTCAGCAGCTGTTCTGAAAAGAGACTGTGGCCAGGAGTTCTCCAGTTTCCCAGAGGCTCCTGATCCCAGTCAAGATTCCAGGTGCAATCACAGCTACCCTTAAGATAAATCCTGGCACGTGACACAGTTGCTTTATCTCCTTTGTCCTGTCTCTTGTGGCAACCTCTCCGTTACTTACTTATGCAGAGACAACACATGATTTTCTTCTACAGAGATGTGCAGTCATTGGGAGGAGAGGGGACAAGTTGTTGCCAAGTGCTGAGTGTCAGATTTTTCTAGTTTTGCAAACCACGTCTCCATGGTGAGGATCTCTTGTGTTTAATCCCCAAGGAAGACAGTTGAGTCCAAGAGAACCTTCACAGAACGGGCTTTGGTGCAAAATTTGGGTTGAAAATCCTGCCCACTACCTCCTGGCTGGATAAGCTTAGGCAAATAATTTAAAATTTGAGCCTTAAGTTTTTCTTTTTTCTCCTGATTAAAGGTGTGCGATTTTAAGCTGTTTGAATAACAAATAGAACTGTGAGTTATGAAACACAATTTGCATAATTCTCAGCAGCATATTAAAAAGCAGAGACATTATTTTGTCACCAAAGGTCCATCTAATCAAGGCTATGGTTTTTCCAGTAGTCATGTATGGATGTGAGAGTTGGACTATAAAGAAAGTTGAGCGCCAAAGAATTGATGCTTTTGAACTGTGGTGTTGGAGGAGACTCTTGAGAGTCCCTTGGACTGTAAGGAGATGCAACCAGTCCATCCTAAAGGAGATCAGTCCTGGGTGTCATTGGAAGGACTGATGTTGAAGCTGAAACTCCAATACTTTGGCCACCTGATGAAAAGAACTGACTCATTGGAAAAGACCCTGATGCTGGGAAAGATTGGAGGCAGTAGGCAAAGGGAATGACAGAGGATGAGACGGCTGGATGGCATCACCAACTCAATGGACATGAGTTTGGGTGGACTCCGGAAGTTGGTGGTGGACAGGGAGGCCTGGCGTGCTGCAGTTCATGGGGTCGCAAAGAGTCGGACACGACTGAGCGACTGAAGTGAGTTGAACAGCAGCTTCGAATGATGTTGACTCCTTCAAACTCTCTGTCCTTGGCTTCTTCTACTGAACAGTTTCTTTTTTTTTCTATTTTTTTTATTGGTTTTGCCATACAATGTGAACAGTTTCTTGATTTTCTTCCTACCTTGGAGTATTCCTCTCCTATTTTCTTTTCTGACTTATCCTCCACTACCTCATCAATCATCATGTTGAAATCCCACAGGGCTTGGTCTAACGCCACTTGAGAAAGCTTGCTCTCTAGCCTCATCCCGTATGATTTCACTCCTGCCTTCTCTGTGCCAATGACGGCTAAGGTCATGTCCGTAGCCTAGACCTCTCTTTGAGCTCCAGAAACATGTACCTGCATATCCCAAAGATGTTTCAGCCTCATCGTAGCCACAGAGAAGTTCAGAGGTCATTTTTGCCCCAGACTGGGACTTCTTCAGTGAGCCTGATGTCAGCAAGTGGCTCTCCCCAATATCTTTAAGACATCCTGGAATCTTCCTTTTTCCTTCCCCTACATATCCTTTAATCCAGGGATTCAGTTTACTAAATAAACCTCAGACTCTTTCATTTTGTGCTGTTTCCTCTATTGTCAGCCCAAGCCATCATCATCTCTAGCTTTGACCACCGTTAGCACTGCACAAAGCCTTTCCCCAGTGTCCATTCTGTCTTTCCCTTCTCATCTGTTCTCCACATAAACAGCAAGAATCATCTTGGGACTTCCCTGGTGGTCCAGTGGTTCATGCTTCCTTTTTCAATGCAGGAGGTGGGGGCTTGATTGCTGGTTGGGGAGCTAAGATTTCACATGCCTCACAGCCAAAATCCAAAGCATAAAACAGAAGCAATGTTGTAACAAATTCAATAAAGACTTTAAAAATGGTCCACGTCCAAAAAAGAAAAAAAAAAACTTAAAAAAATTTCCAAGAACCATCTTGTCAAAGCCGCATGTGAATATGTTATTGCACTGTCTCTGACACGCCAACCTCCACAAAGTGAAAATTCTTGGGGGCTTCTTACTGACTCCCACCACAGCTGTCAAGGTACCCCGCCCAGGTAGCCCTCTCCCCCAGCTTCATCTTCCTTGACTCCTTCCCTCTGCCTCAGTGCTTCAGCCACACTCATCTTCATCTCCTGGACTGCACCACACTCTCTGCCATTTCAGGCGCTTGCCTCGGCTGACTCTTCTTTTATAGAGTGCTTTCTCAATTCTGTTAGCTCTGGCTCACTTTTCACATCTCAGTTCAAATTCTGCTTTGTTTCCTGGTCCTTTCTAGATTAGACATCCCTAGACCTGGGCTTCCCAGGTGGCTCAGTGGTAAAGAATCCACCGGCCAACGCAGGAGGCACAGGAGGCGTGGGCCAGGAAGACCCCCGGAGGAGGAAACGGGAACCGGCTCCAGGGCTCTTGCCTGGAGACTCCCACGGCCCGGGGAGCCTGGCGGGCTGCAGCCCACGGGGCCACGCAGAGCTGGGCAGGACTGAGTGCTCGTGAGGCCAGTAAACTCAGATGCCTGCGCTTTGTGCTGTTTCCAGTTTTACAATGTTTTGTTACTGTGTGATTTCACAGCACTTAGGGTAATTCATAACTAACATTTTTGGTGATTATTTCATTACTGCCTATTACCCCACTAGACTGTGTCCTTCATGGGCACAAATACCACAACATATTTTAAAAAAAATTTTTGTGGAACACTGTACCTCTGGGCTTGGACCAGTGATTGTCTCAAAAGAAATGCTCAGTAATACTTATGAATACATGAATGAGTAATAGCTTCTGTTTATTGGACCCTTACTATGTGATAGGCCCTCGATCAAGCACTTTATAAACCTTTACTCCTCCTGGCAATCCTACAATGTGAATATTATAATTACATCCTGTTTTGCAAGTAAGGAAATAAAGTTAAAATGGTGAATGGACTTTTCCAAGTCCCCTCTAGCTGGCTAGAATACAGATCCATTTGTCTGCAAACTCTATTACCTGGCACCCATGTGATATTGCCCGTCATGTCCTGCTGCAGTTAGAAATGCTTTGTCCTTTGTTCAGGAGCTGGCGCGGCCTCCTTACCTTAGACCCGAATCCCCCCACTCCTCGTCCGTGATGGGCCTTCTCGTCTTCCTCCTCCAGCACTAGGAATGATTTTAGTACCAGTTGTAGAGGCTTGCAGAGAGTTTCCTGTGAACTCATGGATATGAAACCTCTGGCACTGCGCACTGCACACGGTACCATGGTAGTCAGATGCAAAGTTCCGTTCCAAGTTCTGAATTCTCTTTTCAAGTAAGTAAGCCCCTGTGATTAGGATTTGCTCTTTAGCACTTCAGGCCACTCGTGACTGTTATCCCCTCCACGTCGCATCCTCGGTCACTCTCCGCCCCCTTTTTTACATGTTAGCATCTACCCATTCTTCAGAGGCTAGGTCATGGGGTAAAACTTCTTCAGGAAGGGCCCACACCAGAGAAAGAAGGGCAGTAATTGGGTCAAACAGTCTTGGGCAGAGAGAAAATCATTTGAGGTTAAAGAGTTATTTGCTGACCTGGACATTGCTGAGAGCAGCGCCGTGTAACTTCCCTTTGAAGATGACAGGGTGTTATGCTGCTTTGTAAGACACAGACTTTTCCAAGCCCAGGGTCTCAGATGCTAGAGGCTGGGCTTGGAAACCTTCCTGCTCTGAGGCTTGGCGCTCTTGGATTTGCCAGCAGGGGTGCTCTGACCATCAACGCACTCAGGGTCTCTGTTTCCTTAGTGAGTAGTTTAGGGTTGCTCAGCTTTTGTTTCCTGGAGGCTCGATGGAAGGGAATAATTACCAAAACATCACCTCTTAGGGCTGTGTGGTTGCGTCCGGCACAGGGTGCCCTGTCGAGGGTGCGAGTGGCGCTAAAATCTGGCTTGTGCTTTGCTCGCTGAGCTGTGTGTCTATCTCTGTTTATCCAGGGCAAGAGGCACCTATTTCTAAGTGCTCAAGAGGGCCAGGTGGGTTAATGCAGGCTCCTTTCCACATTTAAACTTATGTGTGTGTGTGTGTGTGTGTGTGCGCGCGTGCGTGAGTGACTATCTATAATGTAACTTTTGAGAATAATCTGTGGCCTTATTCTACCACCAGGGATATGATACCTTCAGAATTTTAGATTCTGTGTCTGGTCTCTTTGCTCCCCCTGACTGCCCCTCACTTCTCTGGGTTTTAGTTCACAGTATATCATCACCACTGGGTGGTCATGACCATGCTTTGTCTTTATTTTACAATTTCATTTATAATTTTAAATCCTAATTCTCTAATCCCATTTTAAATGTTTCGTAAGCATGTTTTAAACTGTGCGTGTTTTTGCAAACTGTCGGTTGTCTTCTGTGTTTGAGTCTTAACAGAATTGTTTAGTGTTGCATATAGCATTCTTCCTTTTTTTCCCGGAACGTTCCTAAATATAGCTGTTTTTATTGTCCCTTTGCTTTCGCCACCTCCCTAATTCTCTTCGCCTTCTTGTCTACCATCCAGGTGAGGTGCAGTTGTAACAGTCTCTTCCCTCTTTTTCCCCTCCTTCTTCTGATGTTAGGCTCCCTCTTCTGGGCTCCCAAGGTGTTTGCAGTCTCGTATTGTACTAATGATCTCATTTTGCAATTAAAGACAAAAAAAAATCTATGTTGAGCTCTCCATGGAAGAGACTGACACTTAGGCAATTCTAGCGCCTAACAGCTCTTGGAACATAGATTTTCAACAAATGTGTGTTTAATGCATGAATAACAATGATAATAGCTATCGTATACTGAGTGTGACACCGTTCTGTTTCGTATCTATGGAATCAGTTGATTCTCCATCACCATGGCATTGAGCATTAGGGCTTCAGCATATGAATTTGGGTGGGGAGGGGCACAAACATGAGATTCATAACATCCAGCTTAACCCAGGAAGATACCACTTTTTCCAGGGCAGAGCGCTGGGCCTTGGGGATGGGTGTGTAACCCAAGCCTGTTCAGTCAGGACCAGGCTTCCCAGGTGGCCCAGTGGAAAAGAATTCACCTGCAATGCAGGAGATGCAAGAGACTCAGGTTCAATCCCTGGGTTGGGAAGATCCCCTGGAAGAGGGCATGGCAACCCACTCCAGTCTTCTTGCCTGGAGAATCCCACGGACAGAGGGGCCTGGTGGGCTACATCCCATGCTGTTGTAAGGCGTTGGGCACAGCTTACTGATGAAACATGCACCCATTCAATCTGGACCCAGTAAAGAGGGGATCTTGGGCTATCTGCTTGAGTAATGGGATGAAGAATAATCTTTTCCCATTTGATGTGTAACAGAGAAAATGTAAATCTGAAGCCTAAAGTGCCTATAACATGGAGATTATACACTGAACTCCTGAATCCATGCCTGAAGTCAGCTCTACCCCTGGCCTTTTCATTTTAATAACTTACTACAATGTGAGATCTGTGAGCACAAGACCTTCACTTCTGAGTTAACCTTAGTGCTTAGAACAATGTTCACCACCCAAGAAGGTTCAGTAAAGCACTTCCTGTATAAATGCTGGGTCCAACAATTCTTTTTCCCTCCTTAAGCCTACTTGTGTGATGCTTCCTGTTGCTTGCAATCAGAGGAGTCCGAACTGATCAATACCCATGGTACACATTGTTAATCAAGTACGACCCTTTTTGTAGGGTCATAAGTTTGTAAACTTAGGTGCAGATTTTGAGTCTTTTTCAACATGGTGCTCCAGGCAGACATTCTCAGTCACTATAATTAGCAAGCAAGATGGAACTCTGAAATCTATATTAGTTTTCCATGACGCGATGTCACGGTGACTACAAATCTTGCGGCTTGTCACAGCGTACATGTATTATTTCACGGTTTCCTAGACTTGACTGGGTCGTCTGCTTGGGTCCCACAGAGCTGCAGCTCTGGGGCCTGGGCTATGTTCCTCCTGGAGCTCAGGCACCCTTTGTTTACCAACTTGATTTCTTGGCGGTTGTGAGACTGAGGTCTTCGTGTTTCGTGCTCGCCATCAGCTGGGCTGTGCTCAGCCCTAGAGGATGGACATGGTGCTTGTCGCACGGCTGGCTCACAGGCTCCCTCACCACCCGGCAGCTCCGAGCCTCCTGGGCTGCAGGAAAATCTCTCCTTAAGGCCTTTCATCTGATTAAGTCAGATCATCTCCTTTCTGATTAACTGAAAAGTCAACTACATCTTTAAAAATCTCTTTATTTCAGGGATCTGTGTAAAGATATAGTTGATTCATGTAGAGCTTCCCAGATGGCTCAAGGGTAAAGAATCTGCCTGCCAATGCAGGAGACACAGAAGACGTGGGTTTGATCCCTGGGCTGGGAAGATTCCCCTAGAGGAGGAAAGGCGACCCACTTCAGTATTCTTGCCTGGAAAACCCCACGGACAGAGGGTCCTGGCGGGTTACAGTCCTTAGTCTTGCAAAGAGTTCGACATGACTGAAGAACCAAGCTGAGCATAGCTGATTCACTTTGCTGTATGACAGAAACTTTTAATAATACAACATAATAAAGCAACTATATTCCAATAAAAACTAATTTGGAAAAAAAATATCTGTTACAGAATTGTGTATTCTAAAATAAGTAAATCCCTTCATTTCTTCCTTTCAACATAACTTAATCACAAGAGTGAGGTCCCATCATGTGTTGGGTTGGCCAAAAAGTTTGTTTAGGTTTTTCCGTAAGATGTGATAGAAAAACCTGAACGGCATTTTTGGCCAACCCAATACAGAGCTCCCACCCATGCTCTTGGGGAGGGGATTACATAGGTCATGCACACAAAGGGACAAGAATCTTGGGAGACCTTTCTAGAATTCTGCCTGCTCCAGCATCCCTGGCCTAGCCCAAATCCTCTGCTGTACAGATGAAAGCCCGAGGCTGGCAGAGCCTTGGAGTTTTGACGCTAGGTCTTCTGCTGCCCGCTCTGGCACTCGTGGAGGTCCTGGATTGTAGAGCTTCTGTTGGACATTTTTTTTAAGGTCTCTACAGACTCTGAACTTGTGGGAAAAGAACGCTCTGTGTTTTGGTCATTTTTGCATCGTTCTCTTCTCTCCAACATCCACTGCATCCAGCAGACCTATATGCAATAAATGTTTTTAGAACTGATTTGGCTAAAGAACCATGGGTTAATTTTTAGTAATTTGAAGGCTGAAGCAAACTGACCTAATGTCTAAACCTGAGCCAGTGTGGGATTCAGACATGGAGGGAGCCTTACAGACCTTCGATGAAATATTAATAGAGTCCCTGTCTGTGACAATCTTATCTCTTCTTCCAGCATCAGCAGTAACCTTTACAAGTTAAGATCCACCCTGGGGACTCTTCCTATAGGGGTAGGCCCCCTGCTTTTCAGCTACTGAAGCCACTCGCCAGTGACGGTCACACTGGGACTTGTGGAAGAACATGATGAATAAGTAAAAAGGATGTTAAAATGTCAGCGAACGACCCCAAAGTGATTCACTTGGGAGTCTGTTGGGTTCTTAAGAAGCTTGCACTTCCCAGCTGTTTCGAGACATTTGAATGGACTTTGCTCTTCTCCTCATAGTCCAGGTTTATTAATATGAAATAGGCATCTATCTGAATTGAGGGGCCAGCAAATAGAATCATGTAGGAGATACAGATATAAAATATTTTATCACAACTTCCCAGGACTACATTTTTAACAAGAAAGAATTTTTCTGAGTTTTGGATACCTATACTATTTCTTGGAAAAGGGCCAGTTTCATGGGAATGATCAAATTCCGAGCTTAATCTTAGACCAGCATGTTGCCTGAAAAAAGGAGAAACTTCTGGAAAAATAAGAAAGGCCAAAGATTGATTTGTAGCATGAGAGACAGATAGAGGGCAAGAAGGAAAAGCTATTTTTCCAAAAAATGTCGGCTTTGGAAAGGCACATTTGATTAGATAATGTATGAGTTTTCTGCTGCTGTATGACAAATTAACCCAAAACTTAGTGGCTTAAAATAAGGAACATTAAAAGAATCAAAAGACTTGTATATAGAAAACTATAGAACACTGATGAAAGAAATCAAGGAGGACACAAACAGATGGAGAAATGTACCGTGCTCATGGACTGGAAGAATCAATATAGTGAAAATGAGTATACTACCTAAAGCAATCTATAGATTCAATGCAATTCCTATCAAGCTACCAGAGGTCTTCTTCAAAGAATTAGAACAAATAATTTCTCAATTTGTATGGAAATACAAAAAACCTCGTATAGCCAAAGCAATCTTGAGAAAGAAGAATGGAACTGGCGGAATCAACCTACCTGACTTTAGGCTATACTACAAATCCACAGTCATCAAGACAGTATGGTACTGGCACAAAGACAGAAACATAGATCAATGGAACAAAATAGAAAGCCCAGAGATAAATCCACGCATCTATGGACACCTTATCTTTGACAAAGGAGGCAAGAATATACAATGGAGAAAAGACAACCTCTTTAACAAGTGGTGCTGGGAAAACTGGACAGCCACTTGTAAAAGAATGAAACTAGATCACTTTCTAACACCATACACAAAGATAAACTCAAAATGGATCAAAGATCTAAGCATAAGACCAGAAACTATAAAACTCCTAGAGGATAACATAGGCAAAACACTCTCTGCTATAATCCAAAGCGGGATACTCCATGACCCACCTCCCAGAATATTGGAAATAAAAACACGAATAAACAAATGGGACCTAATTAAAATTAAAAGCTTTTGCACAACAAAGGAAACTATAAGCAAGGTGAAAAGACAGCCTTCAGAATGGGAGAAAATAATAGCCAATGAAGCAACAGACAAACAATTAATCTCAAAAATTTACAAACAACTCCTGCAGCTCCATTCTAGAAAAATAAACAACCCAATTAAAAAGTGGGCCAAAGAACTTAACAGACATTTCTCCAAGGAAGATATAAAAATGGCTAACAAACACATGAAAAGATGCTCAACATCACTCATTATCAGAGAAATGCAAATCAAAACCACAATGAGGTACCACTTTACACCAGTCAGAATGGCTGCCATCCAAAAGTCTACAAGCAATAAATGCTGGAGAGGATGTGGAGAAAAGGGAACCCTCTTACACTGTTGGTGGGAATGCAAACTAGTACAGCCACTATGGAAAACAGTGTGGAGGTTCCTTAAAAAGCTGCAAATAGACCTGCCATATGACCCGGCAATCCCACTGCTGGGCATATACACCGAGGAAACCAGAATTGAAAGAGCCACGTGCACCCCAATGTTCATCGCTGCATTGTTTACAATAGCCAGGACATGGAAGCAACCTAGATGCCCATCAACTGACGAATGGATAAGAAAGCTGTGGTATATATACACAATGGAATATTACTCAGCATTAAAAAAAAATTCATTTGAAGCAATTCTACTCAGATGGACGAAACTGGAGCCCATTATCCAGAGTGAAGTAAGCCAGAAGCAAAAACAACAATACAGTATATTAACACATATATATGGAATTTAGAAAGACAGTAATGAGAACCCAACATGGGAGACAACAAAAGGAACGCAGATGTATAGAATAGACTTGTGGACTTTGTGGATGAGGGTAAGGGTGGGATGAGATGGGAGAAGGGCATTGAAGCATGTTAATTGTCATGTGTCTAATCAATCGCCAGCCCAGGATTGATGCTCGGGACTGGTGCAGCGAGATTTCCCGGGGGGGAGGGAGGAGGGAGGGGGGACCCGGAGGGGAAGCATATGTAAACCCATGGTGATATCATGACAATGTATGGCAAAAACAATAATAAAAAAAAAAATAAAATTAAAAAAAAAAAATAAGGAACATTAACTCACAGTTTCTGTGGGCCCAGAACCCAGATGTGGCTTAGCTAAGTGCTTCTGGTTCAGAGTCCCTGGCAGGCTGCTCTCTGGGTGCTGGCCAGGCCTCCGGCCTTATCTCACGGGTGCACTGGGGGCAGATCCCCTTCCAAAGCCACTCACATGGCTGCTGGCCAGAGACTTCAGTTCTTTGCCACGTAGGTGTTTCTATAGGGAAACTCACCACATGGTAGCAGGCTGCCCTCAGGGAAAGTGGGAGAGAGAGGGAGCAGGGGGAAAGCAAGAGGGACAGAGATCTTGCTCATCTCGGCATCTCATTACTTTCTCAGTGCTCCATCCACAGTGAGGGAGTCTTCATGTCCTGCTCGGGCTCAAGGAGTCTAGTGGAGGAGCAGACACAGGGTGTGTGTACCAGCAGGCCGAGGTCCCCAGAGACTGTCTCAGAGGCGGCAGGAGGGCACAGGAAGGTCCCTGTTGGTATTGGACCCTACCGTAGCCTTCTGTCACTCAGGCAGGCCTGATCCTCGACAAGGTCCAGAATGACCATCACGCAGTCGCCAGGCCTTTTTGTGACTGTGCAGGGAGTGACCCGAGATCTCCTTCAGCAGAATATCTTCTCATCACAGTACAGACAGAGGCGGGGTGCTGAGGCAGTTCAGGGGTGCGTGTACGATTTCCAGCCAAGACAGCAGGACAGACTTCCTATGGGAGACAACGTTTATGATGGAATTTGAGAGGAAGAAACGTACGTCCGCATCACAAAAAGTGAAGTAAGTCAGACAGAGAAAAACAATATTGTACACTGAGGCATGTGTCTGGAATCTAGAAAAATGATACAGATGACCTTATTTGCAAAATAGAACTAGAGACACAGATGTAGAGAAAAAACATGTGGACACCAAGGAGGTGAAGAGTAGGTGGGATGAATTGAGAGACTGGGGTTGACAAGTAAACACTACTGATGCCATGATAGCAGAGATGACTAAAGAGAACATGCTGTATAGCGCAGGGAACTCTACTTGATGCTCTGTAGTGACTTTGGGAAGGAACGGGAAGGAAATTCCCCAAAGAGCGGATCTATGTAAACATACGGCGGATTCGCCTTGGTGTACAGTAACTCAGAAGTATCAAGGAAACTAAAGAAAATCAAACAAACAAAACACTTTTAAAATAATACACATTTCCTTCAGTTCTGTTCGGTTGCTCAGGCGGGTCCAACTTTTTGCGACCCCATGACTGTGCATGCCAGGCCTCCCTGTCCATCACCGACTCCCAGAGCTTACTCAAACACATCCATCGAGTTGGTGATGCCATCCAACCATCTCACCCTCTGTCGTCCCCTTCTCCTCCCGCCTTCAGTCCTTCTAGCATCAGGATCTTTTCCAGTGAGTCAGCTTTTCACATCAGGTGGCCAAGGAACAGTACTAGAGCTTGGCACCCCTCCGTAGGAACTTCTGCCAGTTGGAACGCTCATACAAACGTATCATTCTGTGTCATGTATCAGGACCAAATGATGAGCTGCTTGTTACAGGGATTCACAGGAACTTCAGGTTTGTTTTGCACAGAGCATGCTCACCGGTTGCACAGACGTCTTCATGTCCTCTCAGTGATTCTCCTCCAGGCATAGCAGAGGCCACAGAATGATAGCACCAAGCTCCTAAAGTAGATGTTCCTGAAGACCAAGTGTTCTAGACTTTTCATCCTCTTCTATGGGACATCTTAGTTTAAATCTTCAAATACAGTGGTTCAACCAAGAAACTACAACCTTCCATGTAATGTTGCTTTTTATTTAGGTGTGCATCAAAAGCAGCAATTTCCAAAGCAGATTTGGTGTTAGAATCCAGATTTGTTAAATAACCTTGTCCCTGCCATATTTGTATATAAGCTGGACTTTGTATTATGAAAGCTAACACAGCATTGTAAAGCAAGTATATTCCAATAAAAATTAATAAAAAAAAGAAGAGAGGAAAGTGTGGAGAGCAGAGCCAGGATGGGGAGCACGTCCTTTCAAGAGGAGGATGGGGTGGACAGAGTCCCCTCCTGCCCCCTGACACACACACCAGAGGTGGGGAAAGACAGGCCACGTCTGGAGGAAGCCACACTGTACGTCGATGCTGAAGGTCAGTGAGATGTTATTAAAGGGACTTGGGATGCAGCCCCTCTCCACATCTCCTTCTCTGCTCCTTCAGGCGCTCTCCAAGCTGTACCTGATGCCAAGTTATTTATCATGGAAGCACAACCTCGTGATCCACACAGTTCAATGTCCCCATGTTTGTTTCAGGGAAACGATTTCAGGGCTAACTCAAATCTTCTGTGTCAAAGAGTAATCCCCAACATTTCTATACAACAATTTCTTTAATATATTCACTGCCCAATCCATTATACAACTATTCAAGTCAGAAAGCTTGGTTTCTCCAAACCTGGTTTTCCTTAATTATTCTGGGGCAAAGTGTATGTGAAGGTCGTCAAGTTCATGGATAATTTCAGAAAGGCCCCATAGCCCACTTGATTAAAAACACAAAGTACCTAAGTTTCCATCACTCTAATAAATTTGTTGTGTTAAAGCCTTCGTTCTAGAAGGCTTCTGTCAGTGTGCAAAGAAGAATCCCATAATTCATTATTTAGCTGGGAGTTCCTGGTGGTAAAGGAATCACTCGCTGGTTGATGTCAGAGGGACAGTTCCAGCTGAGACACGGCATGCCAGGGACACATGGGTACCAGGATTCCTGAGGGCAGACGGAGGGCACCAGCAGAGGAGGCCACTGTGAGGTCAGAGCTGGAGGAGCCCAAGCATGTACCAGGACTGTTTGTATTTTGTGGGAAGCCCTGTGCAGGAGAATGGAGTCTGCGCGGCAAGGCTATCCAAGGATGGAGCCGAAGCTGGAGCCCATGGCTCCTGAAGATGAGACCGAAAGACCAGTTCCCATGACACTCAAGTCTAAGTGACCATCCCAGATGCTTCTCCTCAAATGCAGCCTCTCTGCCCTTTGCCCTCTGCCCTCTTGCCCTTGGCCTACACCTTTGGCATGGCCGGTCTCAACCTGTCTTATATTAAAGTGATGTCCACAGGGATTTCTCTTGCTCCAAGTAAACCGACATCTATAATTTGTTGGATGGTAAAGTGTCTGCCTACAACGAGAGAGACTTGGGTTCGATCCCAGGGTTGGGAAGATCCCCTGGAGAAAGAAATGGCACCCCACTCCAGTACTCTTGTCTGGAAAATCCCATGGACGGAGGATCCTGGTAGGCTACAGTTCATGGGTCTGCAAAGAGTCGGACACAACTGAGTGACTTCACTTTCACTTTCATTCAACCTCTATGAGGGCATGGCAACCCACTCCAGTGTTCTTGCCTGGAGAATCCCAAGGACAGAGGAGCCCCATAGGGTGGAAGAGAGTTGCACACGAATGAGGGACTGAGCAAGCATGCATTCAACCTCTATAGTGTATTAGAAAGCAGAGACATCACTGTGCTGACAAAGGTCCATCCAGTCAAGGCTATGGTTTTTCCAGTAGTCATGTATGGATGTCAGAGTTGACCATAAAGAAAGCTGAGCATGGAAGAATTAATGCTTTCGAACTGTGGTGTTGGAGAAGCCTCTTGAGAGTCCCTTGGACTGCAAAGCGATTTAACCAGTCCATCCTAAAGGAAATCAGCCCTGAATATTCATTGGAAGGACTGATGCTGAAGCTGAAGCTCCAATCCTTTGGAGCTTCATATTTTTATTCTCCAAACCAGATGGCAGAAGCTTCCTTATTAGTCTAAAATGGTAGTACCTCTTAGAGCTTAAAAAAATCTTAAGAGAGGGCATCTAGGAGGGATTATATAAGAAGAGTTTTCATAGTGCATTTGACTATATTTTCTCAAAGACTTCTCCAAACAGTCATTTTTGATAGCTTACTATAAACGAGAACATGACACCTTTGTGAGATTTACAGATATGGGGCTGTTGACAAGGGCTCTAGACAAAAATGGCCTATGGCGTCTTCCCCAGTGCAGACACTGGTTTAGCTACAGTAGTCAGCCTGACTCCAGTTCTCACCACTGTTGTGAATAAGTTGTTTTAAAATCATAGTCTACAGGCCTCCTATGTCTGATTCAGTCTGAGAATTTCACATGCTAAAAGGGAAGATGAGAAGTTTCTCTTAATGAGCCAATCATTCCATACTCACTTAAGTGTCGCGATCAGAAAGCTAGGCATCCTCTTTAAAGACGGTTCACTGTAGACTCTTGAATCATCTCTCCAAATGAGCACTTTCAGGAAGTAAACTCTGAGCTCCTTTCCTTATGAAAAGTCCTTTTCCTTATGAAAAGTCCCTTATCCCCTATTTCTGAGTGTAGTTGAACCATATTCTCTTGGATGCTATGATTTTGGCATCTTCAGCTAAATTCCGGACTGGCTGTGACAGGGATACTAGACTGTAAGGTCTATGAAGGGAGAAGTCATGTCTGTCTTGCTCATTTTTATGTCCCTCCTCAGCTTAGAATCTGACACAGAACATCTGTTCCAAAAACTTATGTTGAAGACATGAATTTCTGAAAATTGATTAAGGAATGTCAAGTAAGACTTAAAGCTACCATACGATAATTAAGATTTCGGTAATACAATCATAGACATGAGTTGAAGAGGAATGCTGAAAAACAGAGATGCAATGAGTTTTAGAGGAAAGAAAATCGAATAATACAGAAAACCTCTATTTGCCTGTCCTTGAGATTTCTGGGCTGAGGGATTTGGAAAGCCTTTGCCTGCCCTAAGTATCGGTTTCGTCAACAACACAGGGTGGTCTCACAGATTTGCTGTGAGGGTCAGGTAGGATGGTGAACATAAAAGTACTTTGCATAATTTTGAGCACTTTGCATATCTCTGCTGCAGAAATTGGGGAAAGGAAATGATAATCCTAATGTGAGTTGAAGGAGAGCTTTGATGTGGAAACTAGCCAAGTAGAGGGCCCTTCCTCAGTCAGCCTACCCTTTATAGGGAGACCTGCGGTCTTACCTGGTATGCTCACCAGTTGGCATCAAAGTAAAGAGCACACGGGTTTGAAAACTTTCACATGGTTTGCTTGGCTGGGCCACAGAGTTTCCTGTGTTGATGATGCAAATTTTAGGGACCTATTGGTGGTAGGGGGAAAAGGCCACGGTTTACTCTGATATTCCTTACTGAAGAAGCTATGCTAAGACAGCTCTCTAAAATTGAAGAAACTCCTAACAAGCTAACTTTGAAGACCCCAGGACCATGCTGACTTAGGGTACCCGAGTTCTTGGAGCAAGCACAGAGCTGGGCTCTGCGGCACCCAGGACTCCTGGGTTCTGGGAAACAGGAAGCAAACACAGTGGAAGCATCTGCGTGGGCTTCTCTGGGTCAGGGGATGATGTCCTTCTACCAGCCACTAAGCTCTTGGCAGGCAGGAGCCTTGGGCCACCTGAGTTCAGGAAGAACAGCCAGGACCATTCCTGGTGCTTATGAAGAGTTTCTGGAACTATCTGGGTGTGTGCAGAGGAAAGGAACCCTGGGAAAAGAGGAAGCTCACAGATCGCATTTCTGAAGTCCTACTTTAATCTTAAAAAAAGTAATTCTCCAGCTCTGGAGACTAAATAGCAGCTGCAGCTCTTAGTCACTCAGTCTTGCCTGACTCTTTGCAACCCCATGGGCTGTAGCCCGCCAGGCTCCTCTGTTTATGGAATTCTCCAGGCAAGAATACTGGAGTTGGAGTGGGTAGCCTTTCCCTTCTCCAGGGGATCTTCCCAACCCAGGGATTGAACCTGGGTCTCCTGCATTGCAGGGAGACTCTTTACCATCTGAGCCACCAGGGAAGCTGCCTGGAGACTAAATAGGAGCAGCTATAAAAGGCTCCAATGACTTGGAAAGGATGGAGGACATGGTGGCTGTTTCTGGAGTTTAATATAATCTTGAACTTCTGTGACCCAGGGATATATGTGGACTGTAGCATGGTTTACTAGATAAGATATCAAATTTTGGAGTCCTCCTGTATTAGAGTCATTCCGGTATTAGATTCCTCCTTCATTGGATTCAACTTACTCCTGTATTAGGTTCAAATACAGGTGACATCTCTCACTGTCAGTGCAATCCTGGGTGTCTCTACAGCTCAGTTTTTTCATCTGTAAAATGGACATGTACATTAATGTTTGGTTATTAAACACATACCATGTGCCAAGGTCAGTGAGAGTCTCTTTACTTATATATCAAATTTACTTAAAAATATCAGTCTTATACAGTGGTAGAGATTAAGTAAAACCATCCATATTAAATACCTAGTCTGGCCTCACAGCAACCATTCAATAAACAGTTGTTATAATTATCATTGTTATTGGTTATTATTGGAGAATTTTAAATTTCAGGTTTGTGCTATTGGAGGTTGTGGTTAAGCTTGAAATTGAGCTTTCTATAAGCTTCCTTATGCTTGTCATCCTCCTGAGATTGTACTGGGGCTCAGTTCTCTCTGAGTCTCCAGTCTGGATTTGTTAACCACAGCACTTCTCTCTGAAGGATGGGAGAGTCATCCTGGCAGGGAGAAGATGCAATTCCAATAATTCTGGAACGTCATGACAGTCCCATTGTCACACAGAGACTCATCTGCAGAGAAAGGAAGAGGGAGTGAGGACTGACGTGGGTTTGCTTAGGTCTAGATGTTTATTAGCTTCTTAGCATCCTGAAGACCTGAGCAGTCTTGCCTCGAGAACAGCGGCCCCACCCTTTCTGGCACCAGGGACTGGCTTTGTAGACAACTCTCCCGTGGACTTGGGCGGGGTGGGGATGGTTTCAGGACAATTCTCATTAGGAACCTGCCACCTAGATCCCTCTCGTGTGCGTTCATGGGGTTCAATCTCCCAGGAGAATCTAATGCCACCGCTGATTGATGGGAAGTGGAGCTCAGGCAGTAATGTGGGCGATGGAGAAACCAATGCAACTCCACTTGCCACTCACTTCCTGCTGAGCAACCTGGTGCCCCCAGGCCACGAAACACAGCCTGGGGGTCCATCGTCCATGCACTGCTCATCCCTCATTGAGCAGATGTTATGGGTTGAATTGTGTCCCCTCTCAAATGTCACGTGTTGAAGTCCTAACCCCTGATACATCAGAATGTGACCTTATTGGAGATAAAGTCTTTACAGAGACTTTAATCAAATGAAAATGAGGTCATTAGTGTGGGTCCTAATCCAGTGATTGGTGTCTGCAAAAAAGGGGAAATTTGGAGACACATATACAGAAAGAACAGCGTGTGAACACAAGGACAGCTCTCCCTGTGCCAAGGAGAGAGGCCTGGGATGGCTCCTTCTCTCTCAACTCAGAACCAATTGTGCCAATGCCCTGGTTTCAGACCTCCAGCTTTCGGAACTGTGGGACCTTAAGTTTCTGTTGTTCAAGTTACTTACTTTGTGATGCTTTGGCACAGCAGCCCTATCCAGTGAATACAGTTAGGAGCAGGCTGGCTCTTTGAGGGCATTGGTAGCATCCTGATGGCGTGGAATCGTCATGGAGAGGTGAGGATAGACATTTCCAGCCATTCTCGAAACAGAAGTGGGTCACATCTGGGATTCCAGAAAGTGTTTACAGGGTTCATTTCCCTTAGACCAAGGAGAAGGGTGACTCATGTTGTGGTATTAAATACTGACAGTAATATGTATTTTCAAGGACTAGGAACACACCAAAACAAAAGACGGTGTGAAATGGCCAGCCTGAATCATCGGATCCTTTTTAAAGAAATAAAGACATTTAGCATACACAATGACTGAAGCAAATGATTCGCTTCCTAGTAGAAACCGCTAAATCACTTATGTTCATGACTGAACAGAAAATTATTTTCATACAAATGTGGTATTGTGTTTAGGGCTGAAGATCTTCTTCCAGTGATGTTTCCTAGCAAATACTTCAATAGTCCTCTCTAGTTATTTTTATAAAAACATTCAGCCAACTTTTTATTTTATTTAAAACAGGTATGTTCCCAACTCTGCTACATAAGGAACATTTGTTCCAAGCTATTAAAATATATCACCTTTATTGTATTAGATAAATTGAATGATTCGCCATCAGTCTTATCATTTTGTTGTTCAGTCACTCAGTTATGTCTGACTCTTTGTGACCCCCATGGAATGCAGCACATCAGGCTTTCCTGTCCTTCACTATCTCATGCAATTTGCTCAAACTGATGTCCATTGAGTCGGTGATGCCATCCGAACTTCTCATCCTCTTTTATCCCTGTTTCCTCTTGCCCTCAGTCTTTCCATCAGGGTCTTTTCCAGTGAGTTGGCTCTTTGAATCAGGTGGCCAAAGTATTGGAACTTCAGCTTCAGCATCAGTCCTTCCAATGAACATTCAAGACTGATTTCCTTTAGGATTGACTGGTTTGATCTGATAACTTTATTGCTCTGTTAAATGCACAGTTCAGTTCAGTTCAGTCACTCAGTCGTGTCCGACTCTTTGCCACCCCATGGACTGCAGCACGCCAGGCCTCCCTGTCCATCACCAACTCCCGGAGTTTACTCAAACTCACGTCCATTGAGTCTGTGATGCCATCCAACCATCTCATCCTCTGTCGTCCCCTCCTCCTCCCACCCTCAATCTTAACCAGCATAACAGACTTTTCAAATGAGTCAGCTCTTTGCATCAGGTGGCCAAAGTATTGGAGTTTCAACTTCAGCATCAGTCCTTCCAATTAATATTCAGGACTGATCTCCTTTAGGATGGACTGGTTGGATCTCCTTGCAGATATTAAAATAATCCTAATATCAGAAATATTAAAGCATGAAAGAAATATGCACTTCACAACTGAGACAATAGACAAATAGTCCATAGATTAAAGAGGGTCTTGTCTAAAAAATTCAGGAAATGGTCCAACTCCCACCACTACTTGACCTTGGAATCCTTTTCACACTGAGCTTTAAGAATACATTTTCTGGTCTCCATTTTGGGTAATGCTGGATTGAGACAAATTTTGTTGACAGTTTTCTGAATTGACAGCTTTCATAATTTATGATGTTGGAGAGAGAGAGAGAGAGAGAGAGAGAGAGAGAGAGAGAGAGAGAGAGAGAGAGAGGTGTTCCCTTGTTATGCCAGCTTTGCCACTGACTAGGTGGTGTGCTTCTAGACTTAATATTACTAATGGAAGGCAGAACCAGGTGGGACTTTTCAGCATGGCAGTTCTCTGCTGGCCGAGGCTGCTGACATATCGGTCAGTCTACGTTCTCCTCTGTCCCTGGGGTCCCTGGTGGTGTCAGCTCTTGGCTGAGGGCATCTGGATAGTGATGGGATAGTATGAATGCTTTACATCAGAGGATCTGGAGAGGTGTTCCTGTGGCTGACTACCCTTGGAGATTCTACTCAATGATGAACTTTTGTGGGATGTGCTTAATATTTTCTTCTTACTTTTTTGCTCCCCAAGTCACCTCAAGTGCCTTTATGGACTTTTGTCTGCTTTCCCAGAGCACAAGAAGCTCCCCCCTTTACCTGTAACTCTTCTTGGAAGCTGATGTTGCTTCTGGCAGGTTGGCACTGCACTAGGTGGCCTTTAAATACTCTCTGAATAACGTTGCTGTAGCGTATGGATGGCTGGTTTTCACAGGTTTTGTAAAGAGCAGTCATTAGCAAGAGAGTCTTGCTCATCAGGCAGAAGGGTGAAGTTGCCTCTCCAGATAAATCCATCTTTGTGAAAATATGATAATCTCTCATCTAACTTAGAGATTTAGGGAGGTCAACATGTGTTTGAAGCTACCGGAAAAATTGCTCCAGGCACATAGCATCTTGTGAAAAACCTACCTGGATGCTTCTTTCAGCCTAATATTGAAAAATGTGGTCTAGTTCATGAATGCTTCTTTGCTTTCACGATCAGTGTTTCTGTCACTTCCTTATGTTCTACAGATCAAGGGTTCCACGTGGAAATCCCGATGCTGTAAAACACGGAGGTCACCTTCGCGGTCTTGTTGGAATCAGGCTGTGAGAGCACACAAGCGAGGGTTTACAGGCGAGGTGGTGCCCACTGTTAGGCAGCAGGCACAGTAGCTAATATGCCCCCCTTCCTGATGACATCATCAGGAAGTCAGGATATTTCAGTAGGAGAATTTGACTGCCGAGCATGACAACCAATGCAGTAATCCAGTTAAACTCCGTGAAGGCAGTGATTTTCATCCTGATAAACACCAGAGCACGGACGGTCAAGCACTGGGTGTTCATCACGGAACAAGTGATTGGTGGCACTGGATATGCAGAAGGAAAATGAAAAGGTTGGATGTGTTTATAATAGCTCTGTTACGAGTCCCGGGAGCTCTGAGCCAGCTACTCGCAGGATGCAGACTTCTGACTGGTGTGACTACGAATGGTTCATTTCATTGTGTAAAACTATAGCTCCATGGAAAGTGTGGGAAAAAAGCGACATGCAACTTAGGAAAAAATAGTCCCGTTAAGTTAGTTTTCATTTAGTCGAGAGCACAGGCTCTGGAATTAAATGGAAATCCTGGTTCCACAACTTAGCTATGTGGATTGGTTGCTTGTTTGCTCTGAGTTAAATAATGTGAAAATACGGACTATAAATTTTTGACAGTCTAAAAGTGGGGATGATTTTGTCCAAGTTCAATGAGGTCATGCATTTTCCTTTTTAAAAAGTATTTCTTTGTTATTTATCTTTGGCTTCGCTGGGTCTCCCTGGGGCCCTGGAGCTGTCTCCAGCCGTGGTGAGCTGCTGCTCCTCTCCACTGTGGGGCTCGGGCCTCTCATTGCAGTGGTTTCCCCTGCCTTGGAGCATGAGGGTGTCGGTAATTGTGAGCTCAGCAGCTGCCGCTGGGAGGATCTAGAGCTCCGGCCCAATAGCTGGGTCACCCAGACTCAGCTGCTCCATGGCGTGTGGAATCTTCCCGGCTCCAGGACTGAATGAACCTCCACCCTCTGCCTTGCAGGCAGGGCCCCTCCACTGTACCAGCAGGGAAGTCCCGATGAAGCATTTTGCATAGGCTGGCAGATAGAAAGCCAATACTAATGTTAGCTAATCATAATTCTTCCTCCAGTTGCATGATAAACTTTCTGGCATGAAGGAAGAGCCTCCATGGCATCTGTCCAGGGCATCTTAAGATTGAAGGGTTCTTTCATCAAATGATTTTGCAGCATCTTATGGACATGAGTTTGAGTCGGCTCTGGGAGTTGGTGATGGACAGGGAGGCCTGGCGTGCTGCAGCCCTGGGGTCGCAAACACTCGGACACGACTGAGCGCCTGAACTGAACTGAGCTGAACTGATTCCCAGTATTTGATCCTCTGCGTTTTCCTCTTTACAATTTTTAAGGCCAAGTTCCCATTTTTTCCCGTTCTAGTTTCCCTCCTTCCCTTTATGTTACCTACCAGAAAATGTGAAAACTCACTAGGCTCTAGACGATGCAAGGCTTACCTTTTGGTAGTCTTTAAGTCAGAGGATTATGGTGCTAGGATGAACTGAAGCTACCTCAATTTCTGACCAACGATTATGAAGTTTTATAGAATTAGTTGCCTCAATTAGGATGTTTTGTCCACTTATTTAATAGGTGTTTCAGCATTAAAATCACTTTTATAGATTGGCCTGTGATAAAAACTGCTTTGTGTTATTATGATGGGTTGAAGATTCTCTAATAAAATTAAAAAAAATTATGTTCAGAGAGCCCACAATACACTTTAAGCTTTTTCTAGGAACAAGGCAGGAAATGGATGAATGAAGAAATATATCCCACAATTTATATTTAAATTATTTTGATCCTTGTGTTATCTGCATAACATACACGTTTCAATGCTGTTCTCTTAAATCATCCCACCCTCGCCTTCTCCTATAGTCCAGGTCCGTCTGATGCATGAGACAGGGTGCTCAGGGCGCGTGCACTGGCATGACCCTGAGGGATGGGAGGGGGAGGGAGGTGGGAGGGGGGTTCAGGATGGGGAACTCAAGCACACCCATGGCTGATTCATGCAAATGTATGGCGAAACCCAGCACAGTATTGTAAAGTAATTAGCTTCCAATTAAAATAAAAAAAAATCTAGAGAAGGCAAACTGTAATGGAGGGAATCAGATCAGGGGATGTCTGGGAATAAGTATAGAGGAAAGGATTAACTGTAATGGACCAGGAAGGAATTTTTTTGGGTGATGTCTATTTTATGTTTTGATTTGGGTGGTGGTTACATAATAACATACATTTCTCATGAATTACTGACTTGTACAATGACAAAGTACACATTTTACTGAATGTAAGTCATACCTCTATAAAAGTGATTGAATTTTTTAGATTAAAAAAAAGAATACTGGAGTGGGTTGCCATGCCCTTCTCCAGGGGGTCTTCCCAACCCAGGGCTCCAATCCAGGTCTCCCAATCGCAGGCTGACGCTTTACTGACTGAGCCGCCAGGAGAGCCGTCTGGCAGAGAGCAAGACAATACTGTAAAGTGCTCAGACTCCAATCAAAACAGTGGACACACATTAATTTCTTTTTGCAACAAAGACAGAGAACAACAGAAATAAAGTCCGAGAGCGGTGATAGATGAGCCTGCCACGCTTCGCACTGTGTGCCCCCAGCCACCAGGCACCAGGGCGCACGCACAGCCAAGCGAAGGAGGGAGGCGCACAGCCTGGAGGGGCCGGATGCGGGGTAAGAGGGGCTGAGGAGGGCCTCATACAGGACAGGTCTGTGCGGGGTGAGCCTAACAAGGATTCACGAAACTATGTTTAGGAATTCAGCGACTGAATATTTTGATAATTTGTGCCTAAGAGGTGAGAAAATTAGTGAGTAAAGAAGGGGTATTTACTCACTTCATTTGGAAAAGGGGATGGTGAGCTATTTTTCTCAGAGCCCTTGTCTCACTCTTTTATTAGACAAACTCCCAGGGTGGCCCTTTTTTCTGTCTTGGCCCGTCTCAGTCATGGAGTGGCCCTGTCTATTTATTCAGATTCTGTAAGGGTTGTTCATGTTCATTTGGGAACATTTTTAGCTAATATTTTAGCTGTCATCTCCAGGGCCATTCTATGATTTATCCTGCCAATAGTAATTTTCTCTCTCCATTTATAGTTTCTTTTGCTGATGATAAGATGGCTCTATTCAATCTTAGGATTAATTATGCTAGCATACTGGCTCTAATCCTACAGATTTTACTCTCATCCTCATATTCCAGAATTATGCAAAGCTAAATAGGAAACATGCAGTCTGTTTTTAGACTGTCTTCCCAGACTAGGGCAGGCTGGCTACCTACCAGATGAATTCCCCACGGAGAGAGTTCATAGCTAAAGTCTATGGGATAACTACTTGTTCCCTTGAGTGTTTGTGACTACAGGTGCTGAGACAGGATCAAAGGAAACACCTTTAATAGTTAGTTTTCTGTTGAAGGAGAGAGGAGTTTCCCAGAGGGGAAAGTTTTTTGTGTTGCAAATCTTAAGAGAGTTCTTATCTACTCTGAGTGTGTGTGTGATGAGGTTGTTCTTGCAATATCTGTCATATCCATGTTGAAATAGTCCTTGTTACTACTCATTGGAGTAGGAAATGGCAACCCACTCCAATGTTCTTGCCTGGAAAATTCCATGGACAGAGAAACCTGGTGGGCTATAGTCTACAGGACTGCAAAGAGCCAGACACAGCTTAGCGACTGAACACACACACACAACTCATCACTGTTAACGTTTATCTAGAATTTATGAGTGCCAGGAACTATAATTTTTATGCAGTATCTTTTCTGTTCTTAACAAAGAAGCCGACAAACGCTTTGAAAAATCTCATGAGATACGTGTTACTAGGAGAAACAAGGCTTGAAAAATCAGCTAACTTCCACAAAAACGCTCCAGGGGAGCAGCCTGGCTGGGACCTAAACCACGTTCTGGAAGCCTCTAAATCCTGTCCTCTTAAAAGCTGCTTTCTAGTGGAGCATGCCATCAAAGCATCTACAATTCTACTCTCTCAGTTCAGTTCAGTTCAGTTGCTCAGTTGTGTCCGACTCTTCTAGTATCTACAATTCTACATATGTAGATACTTAAAGATACTGGGCTCCATCTGATATTACTGAACCGATGTCTCTAGGACTGGGGTGTAGTAATTTACACTTTAAAAGCTTTTCCTGGTCATTTGAATGCTGCTAGCCACAGACTGGTATTTAGAGACCGTAAGGGTAGACTACATCCTCACATAACTTCCAGTTAGAAAGCAGTTCATAGTCTGTTTTTTTAAATCATCATTCATCCATCCATGTGTCCATTCAATATTCATAGACTACCTACTGTGTCTGAGACTCTATACCAGATGTTAAAAGGTCATGAGGAAAGTGTATTTCAACTGCTTATAAATGACAGTGAAGATCTTATGTTTAATAAATAATTTAGATAGGAAGTGATAAATAAATAATATTTGTTGAGACAAGAGAAGCGCTATGGGTTTTCAGTGGAAGAGGAAATTACTCCCAGGAGCAGAAAGGTGGCAGGAAACGATGCTGAGATAACAGTATGTGGGCGCATCCTTGTTCCTTACATCACAGCGATTAACAGGCATTGTTATTCTTTTTCAATTTTTGCCAGTCATATTAGTGTAAGGTGGCTATCTCATAGTTACTCTAAATTTCAGGTCCATGTTAATAAGTTGAGCAACTTTATATTGTTTGGCTCTTTGTTTTGAGTTCTTAAAAACTTGCGCTATTGGTCTGGTGTAGAGAACTAGAAATCAAGAATTCAACCTAAAGATTTTTTTCCCTATCCCTTTCAGGGCTTCTCTCACATCTTGGTTTCTCAGGCTGTAGATGAGGGGGTTTAACATGGGGATCACAACACCATAAAACACAGAAGCCACTTTTTCTCGCTCCCAAGACTCGGTGGTGTGACGGTGCGGATACACGTAAGGCAGCGTCCCACAGAAGACGGGGATGGCGGTCAGGTGAGAGGCGCACGTGGAGAAGGCTCTCTTCCTCCCTGCAGCAGAAGAGATCTTCAGGATGGCAGCCAGGATAAACATGTAGGAAAAGATGACGACTGACACGGCGAACGTCAAGTTACACCCCACAGAGGCTGCTAGCACCATGACGCTGAAATAAATCTTGGAGCATGAGAGGGCCAGAATTGGGGGCGCATCACAGAAAAAGTGGTTAAGTTTATTGGATTTGCAAAAGTTCATTGAGAAAGTAAAACTTGTGTTTACAGAAGCATTTACAAAACCCAAGACGTACGAACCAGTTAAGAGTTGACTGCAGACTCTCCGGGACAGAACAGTCCCATAGCGAAGTGGGTTACAGATGACCACATACCGGTCCGCTGCCATAGCAGCCAGGACGCAGCATCACTTGTTGCAAAAGCCCCATAGACTAGTAATTGCACCATGCAGCCTATGAATGCGATGGATCGTTCTGTGTCTACAAAGTTTTGCAGCATTTTTGGAGTGATAGAAGAGGTGTAGCAGCGATCAACGAATGCTAAGTTTTGGAGGAAAAAGTACAAGGGGGAGTGAAGGGAAGAGTCAGTCTTGATGAGGAGGATCAGGCCAATGTCACCCGCCAGGGTGACCACATAGATCACTAGAAGTGCTATGAAGAGGACGTGCCAAGGCTTGTGCTGACCAGCGAATCCCAGGAGAATGAATTCAGTCACTGTGGTGCCACTGTTTTGTTCCATGGCCAACAAAATTAAATATCAGCTGAAAAGGGGGAAAGAGATCAGAGAAAGCTAAGAGGACTGTGCTACTTTAACTGACACTATGTTAAATTTCAGAGCTTCCCTGGTGGCTCAGATGGTAAAGAATCTGCCTGCCAGTGCAGGAAACCCTGGTTCAATTCCCTGGAGAAGGGAATGGCTACCCACTCCAGTATTCTTGCCTGGAGAATCCCATGAACAGAGGCGCCTGCGGGGCTAGAGTCCATGGCGTTGCTAAGTGTTGGACATGACTGAGTGACTAAGCACATACATATTTAATTTCATAATGGGGAGGATCAGAGAATATTTTCCATGATTTAATTGAGTTAGATTTTAAAGGCTGAAGCTTGAACCTAACTTAGACATTTCCACTGATAGTTTGGGAAAATTGCCAAGGACCAGTAGCTGTGGTCTCAATATGCAAACTGACAGTACTTCATACCTACATCAATTAGGGAACACCTAAGAACATTGTTTTATTTAATTAAGATTTCTTTTATATTCCCTATATTTTAATTAGAAATACCAATTTGACTAAATGCTAACCATTATATTTGAAATTTGACATACCCATGGGGTTCTCTGTTATCCTGTTCCCACCTACCTCCATATCTTCATTTTTTCCTTTCTCTTCCTTATAGATCTTCTCTGCCATGATGACTTCATGGAACTGTAGAGCCCTTTGTGGAACTGCTTGTCAAGGTATTTACAGTAAAGTGTAATTTTCTTTACAAAATTGCCAATCTGTGTGACCCCGTGTTTGTAAGTCAATAAATAGGTCTCAGCATTGTTAAAATTCTGTAATAGTTTTGAATGCCCCCTCCACTTTCAGCCATTGCCTCATTATACAGCAGAAACAGAGAGTCCAAGGACTAGCGTTCGCCCATGAACCGCACACCGAGCAGCACCTCTCCAAGCTGTGCACCCACCTAATTTACCCGTGTGCTTTCCCAGGGATGGGAGCAGACTGCCTACAGCTTGCCTCCACTTCGGTTGACTCAGTGAGAATTTTTTCTAGGGTGTATTCCTAGGGACAAAATTTTTGTGTCTGAAGGCATGCACATACTCCCTCTGACCAGGTGTTTCCAGATCATTCTACATCATGGATGCACCAGTGTGCCCTCTTGCTGACTGTGCATGTGGGTTCCCACATCCTCACTTCTGAGTGAGTGTTGATATTTTCTTAATTTTTTTCAGTGGAAAATAGGTGTAAAGTGATGTCTTATCTTTCCCTTTCCCCCTTTAATTAATTACAAGCAGATCTGATCATTATCTAATAGTCTAAGAATTTGGGGATTTTGTTATTTTGTAAATTGCTTGTTAAAAAATTTTGTTTTGTAAATGTTTCTATTGAATTGATCTCACATGCTCTTTGTTCATCCAAGACTTAAATCTCCTCTTGGCTGACGTGTTGACGTGGTAAATATTTTCTCACATCTGTCATCTTTGGTGTCCTTCACAGATCAGAAAACCTCACATTTAAAATAACAAGCATTTTTTTTTATCTTATGGTTTGTTCTTTTAAAAAATAATTGAATGAAGTTTTTTCTTTCCCAATTCATTTCTTCAGTGGAGTAAAAAGCATATTTTTATCATATTTTTCCATTTAAACTTGGCTGCTGGCATATGGTGATTGTTGCATCTTGACATTTTATGTCAGACAAAAATTTTGTAAATGCTCTTTATCTTAAAAACATAAAGCAGACTAACAGGCTAGAAAGCAGCTGTAGTCACTGTATGTGTGTGTCTGTGTGTGGGTGAGGTGTGGAAAATATTTAATTATTTTAATGATTATGTGATTTGACTTGGCATTTAAAAATCTATGCACAAACACTAGACCCAGTTATGTTACAGGAGTTCTACCAAACTTTATAAAACTAATAATTCTAATATATACAATTTGTTTCCTGTGAGTCTCAAAAGAAAAAATCCACTAGACATTTCATAAGGCTAATATAACCTTGACATGCAATTAAGTAACTTTTGAGGAAAAAAATTTTGAAGCAATTTCATTTACTAGTGTAGACACAAACAGCTTTAAAAATATACTTTCAGTAACCAAATCCACCCATGCACTGAACAGACAATTGCTAAGGTCTAAAGGAGGTTCCTGGTCATGAGGAAGGCTTTTCTATCTCTCCTTGCTATTCTTTGGAAAGCTGCATTCAAATGGGTATATCTTGCCTTTTCTCCTTTGCTTTTGATTTCTCTTCTTTTCATAGCTATTTGTAAGGCCTCCTCAGACAGCCATCTTGCTTTTTTGCATTTCTTTTTCTTGGGGATCATCTTGCTCCCTGTCTCCTGTACAATGTCACAAACTTCTGTGCATAGTTCATCAGGCATTCTGTCTATCAGATCTAGTCCCTTATATCTATTTCTCATTTCCACTGTATAATCTTTAGGGATATGATTTAGGTCATACCTGAATGGTTGAGTTGTTTTCCCTACTTTCTTCAACTTAAATCTGAATTTAGCAATAAGGAGTTCATGATCTGAGCCACAGTCAGCTCCTGGTCTTCTTTTTGCTGACTGTATAGAGCTTCTCCATCTTTGGCTGCAAAGAATATATCAATCTGATTTCGGTGTTGACCATCTGGTGACGTCCATGTGTCGAGTCTTCTCTTGTGTTGGAAGAGGGTGTTTGCTATGACCAGTGCATTCTCTTGGCAGAACTCT
This sequence comes from Antilocapra americana, assembly GCA_007570785.1. NCBI lineage: Eukaryota > Metazoa > Chordata > Mammalia > Artiodactyla > Antilocapridae > Antilocapra > Antilocapra americana. The sequence continues at coordinate 21,116 of ML663051.1, read as the reverse complement.
ATTAGCCTTTGGCCTGCTTCATTCTGTACTCCAAGGCCAAATTTGCCTGTTCCTCCAGGTGTTTCTTGACTTCCTACTTTTGCATTCCAGTCCCCTATAATAAAAAGGACATTCTTTTTTTTTTTATACTAAGTATTTTATTGTATGCTGCCATCAGTGTATATAAAATAATTACCCCTGTGAAACAGAAAATTATGAATATTCAGAGAGGTAGACATTAAGGACTGACAAAAGTAGAAGTTTGTGTAGTATGGCACGTTACAGAGAGGCTTTTGTACAGGCTTCAAATTTAGCTTTCCTTTGAATATTCACTCGTTTATGAAAAGTGGTTTGGAAAACCTTGTCAAGATTCTTCCTACTACAAAAAGGAACAGACTTTCTGGGGCCTGAAGGGATTTGTACTTGAAGATACTCCAGTCAGCAGAGGGTCATGTTGAGCATTCTGCAGACAGAACTGTTTCAAATCTGCAGCTGCCTGGGAAACCTTCACCCGGTTGAGCCCGGCCTCCAGCCGGAGCTGTTGAACCACTTTTTTCATCGCCGCGACGCTGGATGAACCAGACATGGCGCAGTCGAGAGGGTGGCAGATCCGCGGGCGGTCGGCAGGCGTGCTGTGGGTCCGCGGCGGGTCTGCTGGGCCAGTCGGCGGGGCTAAAGGACATTCTTTTTAGGTGTTAATTCTAGAAGGTCTTGTAGGTCTTCATAGAACCATTCAATTTCAGCGTCTTCAGCGTTACTGGTTGGGGCATAGGCTTGGATTACCGTGATATTGAATGGTTTACCTTGGAAATGAACAGAGATCATTCTGTCGTTTTTGAGACTGCATCCAAGTGCTGCATTTTGAATTCTTGTTGACTGTGATGGCTACTCCATTTCTTCTAAGGGATTCTTGCCCACAGTAGTAGACATAATGGTCATCTGAGTTAAATCCACCCATTCCAGTCATCTTAGTTCACTGATTCCTAGAAGGTCGATGTTCACTCTTGCCATCTCCTGTTTGAGCACTTCCAATTTGTCTTGATTCACGGACCTAACAATCCAGGTTCTTATATAATATTGCTATTTGCAGCATCAGACCTCACTTCCATCACCAGTCACATCCACAGCTGGGTGTTGTTTTTGCTTTGGCTCCATCTCTTCATTCTTTCTGGAGTTATTTCTCCACTGATCTCCAGTAGCATGTTGGGCACCTATCCATCTGGGGAGTTCATCTTTCAGTGTCCTATCTTTTTGTCTTTTCATACTGTTCATGGGGTTCTTTAGGCAAGAATACTTAAGTGATTTGCCATTCCCTTCTCCAGTGGACCACGTTTTGTCAGAACTTTCCACCAAGACCCGTCCATCTTGGGTGGCCCCACATGGCACGGCTCATAGTTTCATTGAGTTAGACAAGGCTGTGGTCTGTGTGATTAGATTGGCTAGTTTCCTGTGATTGTGGCATTCAGTCTGCCCTCTGATGGAGAAGGATAAGAGGCTTATGAAAGCTTCCTGATGGGATAGACTGGCTGAGGGGGATACTGGATCTTTTTCTGATGGGCAGGACCATGATCAGTTTAATCCATTTCACACAAGGATAGGCTCGATAAAGGACAGAAATGATATGGACCTAACAGAAGCTGAACTGTGGTGTTGGAGAAGACTCCTGAGAGTCCCTTGGACTGCAAGAAGATCCAACCAGTCCATCCTAAAGGCGTTAGTCCTGGGTATTCACTGGAAGGACTGATGTTGAAGCTGAAACTCCAGTACTTTGGCCACCTGATGTGAGGAGCTGACTCATTTGAAAAGACCCTGATGCTGGTAAAGATTGAAGGCAGGAGGAGAAGGGGATGACAGAGGATTAGATGGTTGGATGGCATCACCGACTCAATGGACATGAGTTTGAGTAAACTCCAAAAACTGATGATGGACAGGGATGCCTGGCATGCTGCAGTTCACGGGGTCACAAAGAGATGGACATGACTGAGCGACTGAACGGAACTGAACTGATAGAAGGAAAACTTAAATCATCAATAGAAATATGGATATATACACACACCACATGTACAATGGGCATGAATTTGGGTGGACACACATGTACACATGTACACACATGTACAATGGACATGAACTTGGGGAAACTCCGGGAGAAGGTAATGGACAGGGAGGCCTGGCATACTGCAGTCCATGGAGTTGCAAAGAGTCAGACGTGACGCAGTAACTGAGCAGTTCATTTCAGTTCAGTTGCTCAGTCGTGTCTGACTCTTTGCGACCCCATGAACTGTAGCTTGCCAGGTCCCTCTGTCCGTGGAATTCTCCAGGCAAGAATACTGGAGTGGGTTGCCATTTCCTTCTCCAGGGGATCTTCCAGGCCCAGGGATCAAATCTGGGTCTCCTGCATTGGCAGGCAGATTCTTTACTGTCACCACCAGGGAAGCCCCACATATATAGCAATATAAATGTATAAACATATATTGCTAAAGATTTACGGTAAGGTTAATTAACACATCCTTCACCTTATGTAACTGCCATGTTTTTGTTGTTGTTCCAGTGAGAATTTTTAAAATCTACTTTTACAACAACTTTCAAGTACACGACCCAGAAGTGTTGACTGTAGTCACTATGCTGCGCATTAGGTCCTCAGAACTCATTCCTCTTATAAATGAAAGTTGTGCTCTGTGACCAACATTTCCTCCACCCTCTGGCCCATGACAACCACAATTCTACTCAAAGATATTCTTAAGTCAATTTGGATTCTAGACCTGACTTCCCCCTTTCCCAAAGTGTTAACTAAACTAAGATGAATTATCTGTCGCAAAACTTTCATGGAGCATTGGCAATATCAGATGCATTGTTTTACATACTGATGTTCAAAGTGTTCCCACTCACCCCATCGGCAAATCATGCTACTAATTTCAACTCCTGATTTTTCTGGAAGAGGATTCTTCTGGAGCCTGCAAAGGATCAAAGATAGAATTCCTGGTGTGTTTTTCTGACATATAGGCTTGGATTTTCCTTCCAGACACTAAAGCAAGTGTCTGCTTAGAAAAAATATGACAGGAGTTATTCTTTTAGAAAATCTTATTTAATGTTCAAATATCCCTTTCTACCCTTTTGGCAAGGGAGTATTTTGCTTCTGCTGAAAATGGGGGCGGAGTTTGAGGGCTGTGGGATTAAGAGCCATTTTTATGAGAATCTCAGTTACTGGGGACTGAGTTAAGTGTACAGAATTGAACTTCCCAGCTGAGACCATTAAAAAATATTTTTTTCAACTTTCTGTCCTTTAGGAACTTTGCATTTGTTCACCATAAGTTTGGGAACCATCTCTTCCAATCAGAAGCTAATCTTGGATTTTGAAAATCTGGCTTTGCCTCCTGCATTTTTCACGTTAAATCATTTGAACAGTAGAGGTGATGACACTGGACATGACAACCTCCGTAGTGTTGGAAGAGCAGCTGAGGAATCAACATGCACGTGCCTTTTGAACCCTAGGTGCATTGCCGTGAAGAGGACTGGCAGAATTATTCTTTTTGGAAGACTTCTCCAGATCTGGGTGCCCCTGTTTCTTTCTCCCCTGATGCAGTTTTCCTCATTACCATATACCTGAAGGACTCTTGGGGCTTTATACAGTCAGGTTCCTAACTTAAGGTCTGTCCTTATCATCATCAGAGACATTCACAAGCCTCAGTTGATTAACATGATTAACTTCCTGCCACACTTTATTAATGTTGATGAAGTCTTGGCTTTCTATACACTGATGCTGAATAGAAATACGGAGACAGAGTTTTGGTGAAAAGAGAAAGAGTTTGTCAGGCAAAGAAGGAACACAGCAGGTTAGGAATTCAAGAACTGTGCCCTCCTCCCTGGGAAATAGGGAGAGGTTTTACAGTTAGGATTTGGGGTTTGGGGTAGCTGAAAAGGATCAGAGTGGTGAAGGTCTTGCATTCTTCTTTTCTTCTACTGCATTTATGGCCAAAGCTGGAGTCAGGCAGCTGAGTAACTGGGTCTGGTGTCTCTGAGGTTATCAGCTCATGAATTCCTTTTGGAATTATGAGGGAGTGTAGGGGAAGAAGAATGCTGAGCAAAATTCATGTGTAGTGAGAATAATCAGATTTGTGAAAGATAAGTAGCTACAAGTGTTTGTCAGTAGTAACTACTAAAGAATAACCAGGGTTGTTTAACTCTTGAGGACCTGTTTGATTGGTTTGTGCCTAAGGCCATTTATTCATTTCTACTTTTGCCATAACATTAACCCTGAACTGGTCATTAAAAGAAAGCTCTAGATCATGATTTTAGAGAGCACTTTATATGTTCTTGAGCTCAGTTGCTGAGTGATTCTGTAGAATTCCAATCCTTTCTCCACCAGGGAGTAGATGCCCCAGCAGGGACTCTGGCTATCCCTGGCTAAACAATGAAATGCTATTGGAAACTCACATTTTATTGCCTCCTTTTACATTTGGTGACTTCCCAGTATTAAATGACTGTCTTCTTTCCTTTATTTATTTATTTTTTTTCCCTAGGAGGATGAATGAGCACGGTAATAGGCTGCATGGCATAGTAGTTTTTGAAGCATGAATTCTTGAGTCATTCTGCCTATGCCTAAAGCTTGGTGGTATCTCCCATTAACCTAGTGAATATGGGCATTACTGAACCTCTTGGGGACTTCAGAGTTTAGGTTTTGTGGGTTTAAGGATGCTGTTGTTGTTATTTAATTGCTCAGTCGTTTCTGACTCTTTGTGACCCCAGGGACTGTAGCCCACCAGGCTCCTCTGTACATGGAATTTCCCAGGTAAGGATACTGGAGTCGGTTGCCATTTCCTTCTCCAGGCGATCTTCCCAACCTAGGGACTGAATCTGCCTCTGCTGTTTGGCAGGTGGATTCTTTACCACTGAGCCACCTGGGAAGACCATTTATTGCCTTAGTTCGTATCTTTGTTACCTAGGCTCAGGAGCATAAAAGTAACTTCCTAATTGACCTCCCATTTGCTACTCTCACCTTCCACAAATCCTATCTTCCTTAAAGACACTCCTGGTGATCCATCTTCTCTCATTGAATTCCTTCCACGACTCCTCATTGTTTCAGGATAAAATTCAAACTCCTTGGCTCAGCGCACAAGATCCTTTATACTCTTTCCACTTAGGAACTGAGGATCTGACAGTGAATAAGAGATAAGTTCTGGATGGTCAATAAGTGTCCATTCTGGTAGAGGAGATAGATGAAATGCTATCAAAGATATTAATAAAAATTTTGAGGGTACATTAAATGGTACTCAGACTCATAGGTACAAGGTAATCCATCTCACTATGAAAACTTTTACAATATCAGAGGAAGGTCAAAACCTATCATTCTGACCTTTTCATTTAATATACCACATGACAAGCTCGAGGCACAGTGGCCAAAGCCCAGTAGGCCTTGTTGTCAGTGCTTTTCTTATTCTGAAAGACCATACTGACTCTCTAGCATCAGTCTGAATTATTGCTGTCTTTATTTTTTTCTGCTTCTTTTTAACATTTGAATGTTGATGTCAATTTCAGATATGTGAAATGATATTTTTGTTACGTTTTTAAGAATACTCTTTTTGTTTTATATTCATATTGAAATATTTCTGGATGAAATTATATAGTACCTAAGAACTGACTGAAAATAATCAGATGTGGGGAATGGAAGGTGTTACAGAAAACAAGATTGGTTATCAGCTAAGAATTATGGAAGCTGGGTAATAGTTATGTGGAGGTTCATTGTAGAAGACATTCTGCATTTGTAAAATTTTCTAGAATAAGATTTTTAAAAAAGCAGAGCATGACAATCCTTTGGTGCAGGTTCCTGACTGACTCCTGCATTCCATACCAGCTCCTGGGGTCCTTCCAAAAAAGCATCAGCCTGTATGTCTCTAACTAACCCGTGAAAGCTTTGCTCCTGCTGCTAAGTCGCTTCGGTTATGTCCAACTCTGTGCGACCCCATAGACTGCAGCCCACCAGGAGCCCCCATCCCTGGGATTCTCCAGGCAAGAACACTGGAGTGGGTTGCCATTGCCTTCTCCAGTGCATGACAGTGAAAAGTGAAAGTGAAGTCACTCAGCCGTGTCTGACTCGTAGTGATCCTATGGACTGCAGACCACCAGGCTCCTCCATCCATGGGATTTTCCAGGCAAGAGTACTGGAGTGGGGTGCCATTGCCTTCTCTGGTGAAAGCTTTGCAGACCCCTCTGAAAAGTGGGCCATGCTTCTGGTAGTGGGTTCATATCTAAGAGGTATGAAAACAAATAAATGAACACCCCATCCACTCTAAGGTAAAACAGAAAAAGGACTAGAGTGTGATGGAAGAAATCTAAATATGATATTTGTCCTGGCTGGACTACAGAAAGTTTTTCTTCATGCCAGTGGCAAATGCCACCTACAAATTAGCACTTGCCATCTACTCTACACATATCAAATTGTGAGCCACTGGAGCTGCTGACCTTCAGCAACCCTGGAAGGAGTTCATTGTGGATACCAGGAATGAGGCACTCTGTGCTCTGAGAAAAACTGGCAGAACAGGACTCCAATATTTTCAGAAGAGTATTTTATGACCCCAGTTCTTACATTTCCTCTTAGCTAGAAGAAAACAAAAATCGTTTATGGTGATATCTGCTTCTGGTAACTGGCAGCAAACTTCTGCAAAAAGTATGTTCTTGATTTCATGTCTTCTCTTTTCATCAAAATCACAGATATACTGACCTCCCCTTACCACCACCTCCTTGGAGCAGTTTCTCAGAGCTATATGAAATGCTCTCTCCTGGGCTATAGTCCTCATTGTGCACCAATACTTAACTCACAACTCTCATCTTGTGCAGTTTTGTAGTGCACACTAAGCAGTACTTGGCTATGGAGATAGACATCATGGTTTTAGTACTGCCTCCATTGCCTACCAGCTGTGTGACCTTGGACAAGTTAGTTAACTTCTCTGTGCTTCCATTTCCTCGCCTATAAAATGGGGATAAGAGTATCACATTTTGAGAGCATTATGTGTTCATGCCTGGCACAGAATAAATGTCGACTGGCATTATTATTGTTGCCTGAGCTTCCCAATAGTTAGCGTCAAAGTGCAGGTGGAGGTGAAGAGCAGCCCTGAGAGAATCCAGGTCACTGCACTGACCACCTGCAGCACAGTGACCGACAAGAGTCTCTGGCTGCTGCTTCCCCAACGCCTGCAGGAGTCCCCAGGGCGGAGGGGCATGCTGTGCTGAAGGGTGTAGACCAGGCTTCTCTCCACTGCAGGCCCACTAGGACCTCCCCCGGGAGACAGGGCCTCCCTGGGTGTGTGGTCACTAGCAGCCTACCTTGAGCAATGGACTTTCTCACAAGGGAGGTGGTTCTGTCCAAAGCCCAGGCACCAGCCTCGAATGGACAGGTTTCCTGGTTCTGTTGAGCCATTGGTTGGTGCCATAGTGGGTCCTGACCACGAGCAACCAACGGCCAGGAAACGACAGTGAGAGGATTCAGACAACAGTGGAATCATGGTAATGAGGTATCGAGTGAGGGAAGAGGCTGATCCAGGCCTTGTCCACAAGGCCCTCCAGCTCAGCTGGCCTTGGGCCAGCAGGTGAGTTGAGGGGTCCAGAGAACAGGTTGGATCTGTAGTGTTACCAAAACACAAGTTTGTGTGCTGAAGACACAGTGAGGCCAGATAATACTAAACCACTGGAATTTGGAACAGAGAAAGGTTGATTACAGGACCATGCAAAGAGATGGGTGACTCACGCCCTACGAACTCCAAAGTTACTGAAAGCTCTCGGCAAAGCCCTTTAAGAGCAAGAGGCGAAGGAGGGATGTGGTTAGTGGCTGCAAACTTCCTGATGTCAGATCCTTTGTTCTTGAAGGCAAGTCATGGTCAGATAATGATGCTTTGGTCAATCTGTACCAAACCAATGCTGTTCTCTGTCCTGCCGAGGCCAAGGTCCCAAGGCACAGTTTTCAGCTTCCAAGGCACCCATCCTCGGCTAAGCGGAGGCAGATCTCAGTTGGCAACGCCCTCAGATCCAGATCCTCAGACGCTCCCCGCTGTCATTGCTGAAAGAGCCCGGTACCCAACACGACTGGCCTTCAGGCTCCTCAGGCCACCCGAGGGAGAGGCCAGATCCTACAGACTGCAGCCCAGGCGGACTGTCACTGCTGTCAGGCCCCAGAGACAAGGACGGGAGGAGGTTCACCACGTCCTCAAGGCCTGGGCCAAGGCTAGTGGGTGGCCTTGGTGAGGGCTCTGAGGCCCTACAGAACACACCCCAGGCCTGTTCTTTGGGCACTCCGGCTCAGCTGTTGGCCCAAGGCTGGATGAGCTGGAGGGACTCAGGGAAAAGGCTAGGATCCACCTTGTACCTCACTCTCCGCCTCACGGCCACCACCCCACTCTTGTCCTAATCCCCCCACTGTCATTTCTTAACGGTTGGCTGTCAGTGGGGGGGCCCGCTGCTGCACTGTCCCATGGCTGATCAGGACTCACTGCCTGGAACAGCGTGCAGAGTAGTGATGCGAGCAATGGCCTCTGTGCTAAGGGCTGAGCTCAGGCCATTCTGCTACGTTTCCCTTTTTTCTTTGATGCTTCTCAGTCTTGAGGATAACACATGGGTATATTTATACTTGGCAGGGTGACTGGATTTCAACCTCCAATTCCATTTCATCCTTCCCCAGGTCTTTCAGGGAATCAGGTGAGGACTGCTCTAGCTGCTTCCTGCTGAAATAGGACAGAGTCCTACCTTGATATGGGGAACGGATACCAAGCCGTAAATGCTTCTGAGTTCCAAGTCCTTGATTCGAGGCATATAAGAAAGAGCTTGAATAAAGAACTCAGGAGAATAAGCCTGAAAACCAGTCTGGACCTGGCATTCTGGGAGAGACTTGCCGGATAGCCAGACTGGCAGAAGTATAATTAAGCAAACTAATGTAGGTCATAAGTAACTTGAGAGGAAGGGCTCCCCCATGTCTGGAAAACACAAATTGAAATTAGAAATACTGCAGACAGAATCCATAAACATTATAATGGTATACACCAGTTTACTCAGTAACCAACCCTTTTGTCATCCTTATCAAAGCAATAAAGTGCCAGTGCTGGGGTAAGAACAATACATGTCACAAAGGCCCTGTGTATCTGGTGATGGACGGCTGTCAGCCTTGCTCTAAAGGAGCCACAGCTCATCCCTTGAGCTTCATTGCCAGGAGATGGTTCTCAATGGAGCTGTGTTATTTCAGGGGGCAAAGTAAACAATACTGAGTTTCAGATTTTCATTACACTTTATGAAAACCAGGTCTTGCCAAAGCCAGTACTCCATAACTCTCTGAATTAAGCAGCTAACAGTTCCTCATTCATTGTTCATTCGTGAATACTAGCACATCAGTTCAGTTCAGCTGCTCAGTCGTGTCTGACTCTCTGTGACCCCATGAACCACAGCACGCCAGGCCTCCCTGTCCATCACCAACTCCCTGAGTTCACCCAAACCCATGTCCATCGAGTAGGTGATGCCATCCTACCATCTCATCCTCTGTCGTCCCTTTCTTCTCCTGCCCTCAATTTTCCCAGCATCAGGGTCTTTTCAAATGAGTCAGCTTTTCGCATCACATGGCCAGAGTACTGGAGTTTCAGCTTCAACATCAGTCCTTCCAATGAACACCCAGGACTTATCTCCTTTAGGGTGGACTGGTTGGCTCTCCTTGCAGTCCAAGGGACTCTCAAGAGTCTTCTCCATCACCACAGTTCAAAAGCAGCAATTCTTCAGCGCTCAGCATTCTTTATAGTCCAACTCTCACATCCATACATGACCACTGGGAAAACCATAGCCTTGATTAGATGGACTTTTGTTGGCAAAGTAATGTCTCTGCTTTTAAATATGCTGTCTAGGTTGGTCATAATTTTCCTCCCAAGGAGTAAGCATCTTTTAATTTCATGACTGCAATCACCACCTGCAGTGATTTTGGAGCCCAGAAAAATAAAGTCAGTCACTGTTTCCCCATCTATTTGCCATGAAGTGATGGGACCGGATCCCATGATCTTAGTTTTCTAAATGTTGAGCTTTAAGCCAACTTTTGCATTCTCTTCTTTCACTTTCATCAAGAGGCTCTGTAATTCCTCTTCGCTTTCTGCCTTAAGGGTGGTGTCGTCTGCATATCTGAGGTTACTGATATTTCTCCCGGCAATCTTGATTCCAGCTTGTGCTTCTTCCAGCCCAGCGTTTCTCATGATGTACTCTGTATATAAGCTAAATAAGCAGGGTGACAATATACAGCCTTGATGTACTCCTTTTCCTATTTGGAACCAGTCTTTTGTTCCATGTCTAGTTCTAACTGTTGCTTCCTGACCTGCATACAGGTTTCTCAAGAGGGAGGTCAGGTGGTGTGATATTCCCATCTCTTTCAGAATTTTCCACAGTTGTTATTGTGACCCACACAGTCAAAGGCTTTGGCATAGTCAATACAGCAGAAATAGATGTTTTTTGGAACTCTCTTGCTTTTTTGATGATCCAGAAGATGTTGGCAATTTGATCTCTGGTTCCTCTGCCTTATCTAAAACCAACTTGAACATCTGGAATTTCACGGTTGTTCACGTATAGCTGAAGCCTGGCTTGGAGAATTTTGAGCATTACTTTACTAGTGTGTGAGATGAGTGCAATTGTGCGGTAGTTTGAGCATTCTTTGGCATTGCCTTTCTTTGGGATAGGAATAAAAACTGACCTTTTCCAGTCCTGTGGCTACTGCTGAGTTTTCCAAATTTGCTGACATGTTGAGTGTAGCACTTTCACAGCATCATCTTTTAGGATTTGAAATAGCTCAACTTGGAATCCATCACCTCCACTAGCTTTGTTCATAGTGATGCTTCCTAAGGCCCACTTGACTTCACATTCCAGATATCTAGCTCTAGGTGAGTGTGAGTGATCAAACCACCGTGACTATCTTGGTCGTGAAGATCTTTTTTGTACAGTTCTTCTGTGTATTCTTGCCACCTCTTCTTAATACTAGCGCATAGCCCAAGTCAAAATCCCCTTTCCCTTCAAGGGTAAGTGTCACTCTAGGATTGTGTGTCACTCTGCTAACTCTTTTGCAGACAGCCTTAGGGCCCATCATGTGTGCCAGGGAGAAGGAAGGTTTACTTCCTCTACCAGTTTGAAATACATTTCTTAACAAATTCAGTGATATATTGACGTATGTTTGTTTTAAAGTCCTTCCTATGAATCTTCCTGAAGATTAAGCATATTTGCAAAACATCAGCTTAACTGATTATTTAAAGCCTTAAATGGTAAGTTTAAAAATCTGACCACAATGTGTTGACAAAGAAGTTTAATAAAGTTGCTGTGATAAAACCAGAATTATGGCTGATAGATTATAGCAGAACGTATCTAATTCAGAAACTTTATATAATTTCTAGAACTTCTATAGTAATAACATTTACCCATATAGTATAATCTTAGAAAGTTTATCACTCCTTTGACAATATTTTAACTGTAATTCAACATACCAAATAAAATTGATTAAATATTCCTCCTTGAGATGCCTTAAAAAAAAGTGAACATCACTCAAAGGTACCCTAACAAACCTCAAAGTTAGCTGGAGAGCAGAAGAAATTTAATTAGCATTTGCTATTTGGGAAGCTGGTCAAAAAGTTTCAAAATACTAGGTCAAATAAGATCATTGGTCATTGTAAGACATTAAAAATACAGTCTAAAGGTTAAGTAAATTATGGCACAAAATCTGGTACTCAAGAAGTACTTAATAAATGGATGACTAGAGGACACGTGCAGTGAGGTTAGTTAATACTGCCATCGCCTACGCCTTCACTAGAAAGCTTACAAAATAATTGAGCCCAAATTCCTCTAAATTGCTCCCCCCAATGTGAACTTTGTTTAGTGGTTGAAGGTTTTGTGGGAAACCTGAAATGCTTATAACTTTAAGCTCAAAGGAGCGTCCTCTGAAAATACATACTGGTACTATCTCATCTTGGGAGAGTAAATCTCTTTAAAGATACAGCATTTTTATCTAGTGCTGGCTGCATGGAAACTTCCTAGAAATATAAGTTCCTGAAGCAGTGCTTATTCTGGAAACAAAAGAGAACACCTTAATTAGTAGAATATATAGGCAACTATTTTCTGACAAGGAGGCACATTACTGAACTGTAATCTCCTTAAGTGATTACTGAAGTGTAATTAAGTGATTACTGAAGTGTAAGTGATTACTTACTCCTTAAGTGATTACTGAACTGTAATCTCCTTAAGGTGATCTCCTTAGGAATGACTGCTCTTTTAAAGCAAAAAGACCAGCATCTGACATCAGTTTTGTAAGTCTAAACATCCCATGCTGTTAGTCACTGTAAGATTGATTCCTGGTCGAATGTTTGCCTTTTTTCTATTATAAATTTTTATAAATGAAGAAAATTTGAAAGAAGAAAAGAAAATCATTCACCACTCAAAGAGAGTCAGCATTAAAATCTGGAGAATTTCCCTCTTGTCATTTTTCTATGAATATTTTAGAATAATTATATTTCTGTATTATATGTGAAGATTTTACATTTTGATATTTTTCCAACTTCATATGACAATACACCATTTTCCCATTTATTTTTGCAAGTTATCCATATATATCAGCAAAACCCTATCACCTAGGTCTAACTTCATCCTGACGGCGCATAAAACTCATTTTTTACTCAAAACGTATGTCCTACTTCCCTGCTATATACTGATAACTTTTTCCTTTATTCTTAGTGGGTTTAATTACATATTTAGATTAGAATCCTCAACTGTTAAACACTTTAAGTTTTATTGAAAGCCAAGAGTAAAGTAATTGTGAATTGTTTTTCATACCAGCATTTTCTGATTGGAAACTAAGGCTTTAGTTTTCCTCTCTTAAGAAGGCAAATGTTGCTGTGATTAAAAACTTAGATTTGTGGTAAATCCAAGTGGTAAACTTAGATTTGCCTAGCAACCAATGTTCCAATATTTATTGTACTTGAAATGACCTAGACAGTCAATTAATTATTGCCATTTAACTTAGTTCAATTTCAAGTTACCAAAATCTGAAGAGGTTATTTTATATGGGCTTAATGTTTCATTATATCAAGGTTTTGATATTTTCTTGCTGATAAATTTATAACCCATATAAGGTCTTATTTGACAGGTAACAAGCCTACATACAACAGTGTTGCAATTAGCAAAACATCAAACTTAAGCTAGCAATACCAAATATCAACTTGGTACTAATATGGCAAAGTATTTAATTTGTAAGCACTAACTTTTGAATTAGTTAAATAGAGCTCGTTTGCAAGTTAACTCAGAAGTTTTATAACCAGAAGTGGTCCAGTTCTGGAGAATGCAACTCAAGTAGCTGCATTCAGGAAACAAATTTGAGTTTCCCATAGCTGGCACACTTACATACAAGACCAACATACACAAAGAACAGAATCTAATTCCTGAAGAACAAAAACAGAAGGGTGAAGGTCAACAATTTCTTCAGCTTTTTCAAGCAAAGATCTATCTTTTTAACAACAAACAACATTCAAATGGAAAGATAGGGAATCATGACCACCTGTGTGGTGGCAATTCACCTGGCAAACAAAACCAAAATAACAGTTGGAATAAGTTAAATTTACTTAGCTTCATGCTTTCTCCTAGAAATATTTTTATTTTCTGAGTCAGAATTGTGATAAAAAGTATTTCCACAAGCCACCTTTCTCCAACTGCATATACAAAAAGAACCAGTTTTGGAATTTCCAAAGTTTCATCTTAATCAATTTTTTCCCTCTGGAGTCTAAAGAATATAGTGGCCATGCAATGTTTAAAAACTTCTTTCTTACACCCTAAGGGAACCAAAAGATTGAGTAGAGCTCGGATGATCACGTTATGCCTGTGTGCTAAGTCGCTTCAGTCATGTCCAACTCTTTGCGACACTATGGACTATGGCCAGCCAGGCTCCTCCGTCCATGGGATTCTCAGGCAAGAACACTGGCGTGGGTGAGCCATGGCCTCCTCCAGGGGATCTCTCAGACCCAGGGAGAGAACCTGTGTCTCCTATGGCTCCTGCATTGCAGGCGAATTCTTAACCGCTGAGCTAGTGGGGAAGCCAGATTACCAAGGTTTATCAAACACCAAACAAACAGATGCAGTGGGAGTGATCTCTCAGGATTACAGTTCCTTGCTATCAAAACGGGAAATTCCCACCCATTGCCAAGGGAAAATCCCAACCAGTGATGTACCACGGGGGAAACACAACACAATAGGGAAAGATACTGACACCGTCAATTCCTAGGCAGGTTGATAAGAAGTCCAGGGTCCTCAAGGAGGAGAAAGGGGTCTGGAATTCTCAAGGAGGAAGAAAGGACAAAATTTTTTTTTCTCTACATTCCTTAGCCTTAGTCAAATAAAACCTTTTTTCTTTTCTGATTACACAACAAACTGAGAAGTCAGTTTAAGTCTGTACTAGGGATTATATAACAACAATGTATCCAGCTTGAGGACAGTTTCTCCTTCCTGAAACCTTGTGATTAATCCTGATATTTTATAATGTAAATTATGGGAGTGAGTCTGGTAGGATCTTTCTATTGTTAAGTTCTAATCCTGTTATCCTCAAATGTAAACTGTGGGAGTGGGTCTGGTAAAATTTTCACAAACCTGAGGCATTCTTTTGATTTACTATAATGACTCATTAAAAAGTATATAACTCCCTTGCTAAAGACTAGCGAGGGGGGCACTCTCCATCTCCCTTCTGAAGTCTGTGTCAGAAGCATTCTCTGTCCCTTTCTCACTTTAATAAAACTTCGGCCACACCAAAGCTCTGAGTGATCAAGCCTGGTCTCTGGTCCTGAAGTTAAATCTTCTGCGGAGACCACGAATCCAACATCGTTCACCGTAAGCGATCATCGCACGCGAGCTTTAGTATTCAAAGGTGTTTCAGCTAGCCAGGGCTAGTACTGATTCACACACATGCAGCACACACACAACAAGCATGGCCCCACGGGCAGAAGGCCAGAGTGAGTGGCTCAACACAAACACACACACGCATACGCACACACAACAAATAAGCTATAGCTGCACAGACAGAAAGTCAGAAAGCTGTGGTCTAAAACTCCACTTCTCCTTCCAGATGGAGGTCTCCAAACATAGTGGCTCCGCTCTCAAAGGAGAACGGACCCAGAGAAGCCCACTTCCTGCAGTGGAAGCAGCCCGGATGGAGCGGAGAGAATCCCCAGCCTGCACTAGCTGGAGTGACTTGCCCCAGGGCACACCAGATGTGGACTATAGCTCTGGACGTTTCTCTGCTCCAAGCAGCCTCATGCTTTGGGAGAGCCGGCACCTGTCCTGGAGAGGCCTTCCCAGTTCCCAAGAGCAAAATGAACTCCAGCAGCTGCTGGGAGCTTGGAAAAGCGTGGCCTCTGCCCAGGGTCAACCTGCCACAGGCACAAGCGTACTACTGCAGTCGCCATAAAGAGTTACTGGGAACACGCGTTCACGTGCCCGATGCGCAG
>SRVM01030960.1:0-17643 GCA_007570785.1 Antilocapra americana | reverse complement strand
TATTCATATGAATTTTCACTATACTCAAGGACTGACACATGTTTCCTCAGGAATCATTTTCTTTTCCTTGTTATAATTCTACATGAGATTCAGCAATAAACAAATATTAATTGTCTATGTCTTCTTGATAGGATTTTAAGATTTTTCTGGGCTTATTTGTGGATACCACCACCATCTCATAAACAATATCATTCATTTCCTTGTGATTGCAATGTTCATAAGTGTACCTTGTTATTTTCATTTTTGAATATTCTTCAGGTTTTCTTTTCTATTTATGGTTAGATTTAAATATGAATAGAGGTTTATTCAAAATGTTTCTGTGGACAAACCATTGTTTTGATGCTTTTTCATTTCAGGCTTTGATTGTAGAAGTCATTAACTAAAAAAATTTCCCCAAAACCCATTTCAGAAATGGAGCTTAAGGTCCAGAAAAAGTCATATAGACTCATCTACGTTCTTTCCTGCTAAATATGACTATAAACTCTGGAAATAATGCACCAGACTTTAAGAGTAAAGTAACAACAGAGTGGTTCAGTGCCTTACAACACCTCACACAGCAGAAGAAGGCAATCCCAGCCCATCATAGCTCACATTCAACTTAGCAGCAGAAGATGGTTAAGAAATTCCTCTCCTGGATCTAAAGAAAATCCCAGCAGCAATGCTAGGCAGTCTTGTGACACTACAGGGATGATTCTACTAACAATAAATATCTTGTATTAGGGAAGTCTTCTGTTTCCCAAAGGGTCAGAGACTCCTTTCAGCCACCTAAAAATACCAACTGCTTGGTCCATCCTTGCACAGTTCCCTCCATCTGTATGGGTTAAAGGGTCTTTTTATGCACCTGGATATAGCGGGAAGGAGAATTCCTCTAGGAACAAATGGTTTGATGGAATGACTACAGTATGGGGCTTCCTTTTCTAATGAAGAGATACCGGGTATTTCAGCAACTTTAAAGAAGCTATTAAGTAGAATCTCCTAAGAAAAGTGTCCCATAGAAGCACTCTCTGTCAATGTGAGACTGAGTTTCCTATTACCCACCTAGAGATAACTTTCTTGTCAAGAAAAGTATCTCTATCATTGAGGGAAACAGCATTGAAAGTCACAAGAAGACAATAGTGAAAATTAATTAAACAAGATGAAAAAAATATAAAGTTAATAAATCTCTGACAACAGAGGCAAAAATAGAGAGTAGACATAAGTCACTAATTTCAGGAATGAAATGGAATATTGTGTGAAATGGAATATCTCCTGCCACATCAATAATCAAGGATGTAACAGCCATCAGTGATTTCAGACCTCTAAATGTGAATGAAGGCTCCCAAAAGGGAAACAGTTCCTATGATCCAGCAGATGCCACCATTCTCCAAGTGACTGAGGAGCTGGAGGAGGGAGTGAGAAACCAAAAAATCAGGATGCTGGCCCCAGATAGCTGAGATGCATATGAAAAGAATGACTTCAATAATCTCAGACTCTTGCATCTTCCCATATATAGAAGAGTGCCAAATTCCTTGAGATATCTGGTTTTCCTTAATTAGCAGTAATCTTTGATGTTCAGGGCTTCCCTGGTGAAAATTCTGCCTTCTATGTGGGAGACCCAGGTTCGGCCCATGGGTTGGGAAGATCTTCTGGAGAAGGGAATAGCTACTCACTCCAGTATTCTTGCCTGGAGAATTCCTTGGACAGAGGAGCTCAGCGGGCTATAGCCTATGGGGTTGCAAAGGATTGAACATAACTGAGCAACTAAAACTTTCACTTTGATCTTCAGACTGCCTGCCTCCTTTGTTACAAAATTCTATAAATTCTGACTCCCTCCCCTACCCCAATCCCCACTCCCACTGTCCTATATCTTCCTCAAAGCAGTCTCTCAGGACTACCTGAGATTGTGTATTTTGGGTTTGAAGTCCTAAGATTTTCCTACTAAATAAAGCTCTCTCTACTTTTAGGCTGTGACTAATTTCTAAGTTGACAATTGCTACAGTTCCTTTAGTCATTAGAAGAGCATACTGAACCAGGGTATGCTAATTAATAACTTTAAACTCATAAATTTAACAAATTCTTCTCCAGGAAGATCCCCTGGAGAAGGAAATGGCAACCCACTCCAGTACTCTTGCCTGGAAAATTCCATGGAGAGAGGAGCCTGGTAGGTTACAGTCCATGTGGTCGCAAAGAGTCAGACATGACCGAGTGACTTCACTTTCTTTCTTTCTTATAGAAAATAGGGGACAGGAACACTATCTATCTCCTTTCATGAGTTCAGTATTACTCTAATACTAAAATTACACAATTACATTACAGAAAGAAAAAAATGTTATAAACACAAAAATCTTCCATAAAATAGTTTTTATTATTCACAGATTCTGTATTTGCATATTTGCCTACTCACTAAAAATCTATTTGTAACTGCAAAATCAGTATTCATGGCATGTTCATTGTCATTTTGTGACTATGTCCAAAGAAGTGAAATTTTTGAGTCACCTGTTATGCAAATTCTCACCTAAGGTTGAACAAGGCTTTTATGCCTTCTTGTTTCAGTTGCATATTATAAAGTGGTGTCCATATTGTGGCCCAATTAGTGTCAGATTTTTCACATTTTTGTGTGTTTGTGATTTCTCTGTTAAAAATGGTCCCTAAACATGGAGCATGGTGCTAAAGAGCTGTCTAATATTCCTAAACCCAAGTAAGCTCTGATGTGCCTTACAGAGCAAATATATGGGTTACATAAGCTTCCTATAGGTATGAGGTATACCACTGAAGGACTTCCCTGGTGGCTGAGATGGTTAAGTGTCTGCCTACTATGTGGGAGATACCACTACAGGCCACAAGTTCAACTTTAATAAATTAACAGTATGTAATAATAGTCTTTAAAAAGAAACACACATAAAGAAAGATTATGCATTGACTCATTGATAAAAATCTTGTGAAAAGAAGCTTAAATAAACTTAACCTTGTATTTTCCTTAAGAGCAATGGTTCAGTATTTTCTAATTCAGAGGTTGCAGCAATTTCATAAAACATCAGCTGTATTAACAAATAAAATGCAGCAATGTATAAACATATACCACTGTCTAGTGGAAAGAATAACAGAACTAAACACACACACACACAAACACACATAAATGAGTGTGCATAGAACCAATGACGTCTGAAAAAAGTCTGTAGATTATGTCAATGTTAATTTCCCTTTTGTCATATTGTACTGGAGAAGGCAATGGCAACCCACTCCACTACTCTTGCCTGGAAAATCCCATGGATGGAGGAGCCTGGTAGGCTGCAGTCCATGTGGTCCCCAAGAGTCAGACACGACTGAGCGACTTCACTTTGACTTTTCACTTTCATGCATTGGAGAAGGAAATGGCAACCACTCCAATGTTCTTGCCTGGAGAATCCCAGAGACAGAGGAGCCTGGTGGGCTGCCGTCTATGGGGTCACACAGAGTCAGACACAACTGAAGTGACTTAGCAGTAGCAGCAGCAGCATATTATACTATAATTATACGATGCTACAGCTGGGAAAAGAAGGTAAAACTTATAGATACTTTCTATTACTTCTTACAATTACAATAATCTTTAAAAACACTTAATAAAAAAACAGTAATTTGCTCCTCTCTCTTTCTCAATCTCTCCTTCTCTCTTTCACACACAATCACACACAAACAAATCCCTTCCCTATTTACAATTTCATAATTTTACTTTATGACTTTCTTGAAAATGTTTACTTTCTTTAGTGAGCTGCTTTTACCATATTTTACCCTACACTGCTTTATTTTGAACAAGAGTACAGTTTAACAACAAAAACACCTTTTCTCCAAACCAAGCCTGACTGAATGGCTCATGCAAAAAAGAGTGATTATAAGAGGGGCAAGTTTGCCATCAACGAGTTGATGATCAGAGAACACATTATTAACATTCAGAAATGCATTCATAGAGTGAGTTTCAAGAAGCATGTCCTTGGGCACTCAAAGAAATCTGGAAGTTTGTCATGAAGAAGATGGGAACTCTGGATGTATGCATTGACTCTAGGCTCTTTAAAGCTTACTGGACCAAAATAATAAGGAAGGTCCCACACTGTACCCATTTGAAGTTGGGTAGAAAATATAATAAAGATGAAGATTCACCAAACAAGTTCTATACGTTGGTTACCTGTGTAGCTGTCATCATTTTCAAAAATCTACAGACAAGTAATGTGGAGGAGAACTAACTGCTGATTGTTGAGTAAATGCATAGAACTAAAAATCAGCAAAAATAAAAATAATAAAAAGCAATCTTAATGATTTTTACCAAACTCAGTTGAAAATATTTATATTTTGAAGGCAAAGTAGTTTTAAAAGTCCCTGAAAATTTTAGTTTCTGTTTTTAACCTTGTTAATATTTATTTATATACATATACTGTAGCCACAATTTTATTATGTTAGTAAATATAATCAACTCAGTCAAAGCTCCTTCGATAAACTTAGACTGTTATCATTCTCATTATATAAATCATAAAACAGAGACTTAGAGACTTTTTGACTTACTCCAGGTCTCCAAGCTATAGAAAATAAAATTCTTTTCTCCAAGCTATATAAAAATAAAGGTCTCTTGATTTTATTTAGAAAAGTTTGCATTTCAATAGTTAGAAACATTTATTCTAATGGTGATATATATGCTTAGTACATTACTGTATTTCTTATCTATTTTTACACCATCAGATCATTTCACTCTTGAATTAGGTGATTAAAAATTATTAACTTCTTATATATTTTTCAGGATCTCAGGATGTTATCAATTTATAGTGCCTCTAAAAAGATATTTATTCTCATAAATGGGCATTAAGCTATTTTTTAAGTTATTAAGCATTATGGTCAGGCTTATTAACCACATAATGAATATTTAAGTTGCTCTCAATGAAATAAGACTCCATAAGATAATGTATATAATATATATGTTTAAACCATGACAATTTTAAGATAATGTTTTTAAAATAAGGAGACTAGATATTGTGTTAATGGAAAAAAAATGCAAAAAGGAACCAGATGACTGGGGGGAAAATGTAATTTAATTCTGTCACCAAAGATTTTAAAAGATTTAAGGGGAAGTATCTGAGTTTTGGTTGTAGTACTAACAGAAGCATGGTGCAGGTATCAGGTAAAAGATGAAGATCACAAAGACTGGGAAAGAAAGAGGTATATAAGAAACTGAGAATGAAAAAAAAAAAAAAAGAAAAGAAAGAAAGAAACTAAGAATGAAGTGAACATAGAAAGAAGAGAGCAGACCACTACTGAAATTTCAAAGTTTAACCAGGTCTTCAGACACTGCAAGTTTACAATGGGTAAGGAAACAAAACAAAACAGTGTAACAAATGGTTAAGRAAATCATCAAGCCAAACCTTTGGTCAAACTAAACCTTAAATATTAAAGGTTAGTATGTTTAGATATATAAAACACTTTTGCAAACTACCTGAATCCTTCAGTTGCCTGTAATTTTTTTTTAAGTTTCAGTCTTTTTGTTTTTATTTATTTTTTATTTGTTTTTGCTTTTTTATTTATTTATTTATTTTCTTTACATTATAGTGTTGGTTTCGCCATACATTGACATGAATCTGCCATGGGTATCAGAGGTCACAAATGACCTCTGATTTTATAGTATTGATATAAATCTTCTCAGATTAGAAGTTGGTTTTCAGTGCTCAGAAGAAAAGGACTTAATTGTCTTAGGGAGATTCATTATTATGCATCAGAGTGTCTCCCATGGTGAAGAACTTAATTTGGTGGAGCAAAATGAGAAAAATGTCACCCATACCCAAAAGAACACAAGCTTTTAAGTCAATCAGTCTTAGTTTGAACTCTGGATCCATCACTTTCTGTCCATATAATATTACCTAACACCTTATAGTAACATAATCGTGGTTATATTATCATAATCATCATTGTTATATTTTTTTATTTATTACTATGCTAGAAAAAACTTTGTGCACAATTAAGAGTGTTACGCAGGCCCTAAACTCCATTAGTCTAGTTTTGATGAGCATCGATTCTGCCACTTGTAAGCTCTGTGATCTTAAGGAAGTCACCCAATCTTTCTAAGCCTCAGTTTTCTATTCCATAAAATGGTGAAAGTAACTAAAATAACATAGTGAAATTCAGATGAAATAATGGCCATATAGTTTTAACTTTGTACCTGATATATTATGTTCCATGTTGACTATTATTTCTTAAGGAAAACTTTACATTTATTCTAGCCTTAGGTACTTCCTATTTTTGGAGTTTTAAAGTGGTAATTTTTGTCTATGGGTGAAATCACAGCAATATTATATGGAGTTAAAATATATATATACGCAGAGGGAGATCAAGATGGTGGAGTAAGAAGTTCAGCTCACTACTAGTCTCCCAAGGATACATTAAAAATCATCTGCATGTAGAACAATTCTTTTGGAAACCTAACTGGAGATTGGTGAAAGGGCTCCAAGACTATAAGAGAAACATTTAATACAGTATGATAAGAAGAAAAGCATCAAGTAGGGATTAAGAGAAAAAGGGAGATGACATAAGTGGACATTAACCCTGGGGAGTGAGTAGGTTGAGCCTGAGACTGAACATCACAGTGCTTGGATCCTATGTGTTAGAGACAAGCCCCCTTGGCTGCTTGGAGAACTTCCAGACAGACAGAAAAGCTGGAACTTAGAATCTACTCATGAGGAGTATGTGTGTGCTGGTTTTCTCTCTGGCAGTGGGAGAGTGATCTGCCGTAGATGCTGCTGCTTCCCCAGTCCAAGCCACATAAACACCCTGGCCCTGCTCACTCCATGACACAGCTTGGCCCTGGATCTAAGGTCAAGGACTTGGGAAAAGACTTAATTTAGGAACACAGAGGTGATCCGTGGGTGCAGAGTATAGCCCAGGTGGGATGGCAGCAGCCATTCTTGGCACTCAGTCAAGTGACAACTGAGAAGCAGTACAGAATTCTGGCAACAGTGTGACTGTTGGAATTCCGGTGACCACCTCATTTCACACTTTAACCCAAGCCAGGTGAATGCTCTGGTCCCATCCACTCTACCCCAAAGCCTAGCACTAAATCTGGAACAGCCAAGATAGGAGAAAAGATATAACTCTCAGCTGCCTCTGAGTGGAGTCACAGATGCCTACACAAACAGAGGCCTCTGTAAACTTTTGAGCACATTTGCTTCAGAACACTAAAAACAGAGATACCATATGATGCAGAAATCCCACTCCTAGGCATATACCTGGGGAAAACTAATTTGAAACAATACATCACCCCAACATTTCTTATAGTTCTACTTACAATATCTTTTTACAGGTCAATTTGGCCTTGGAGTACAAAATAAAGCAGGACAAAGGCAATGACATTTTGCCAAGAGAATATACTGGTCAAAGCAACACTTTCTTCCAACAACACATAGACATTACCAGATGGTCAACATTGAAATCAGACTGATTACACTTTTTGCAGCCAAAGATGGAGAAGCACTATATAGTCAGTAAAGACCAGGAGCTGACTGTGGCTTAGATCATGAACTCCTTATTGCCAAATTCAGATTTAAATTGAAGAAAGTAGGGAAAACAACTAGACAATTGACTTCACTACACTTGAGTTGATCAGTCATATCCGACTCTTTGCAATCCCATGACTTGCAGCACGCCAGGCCTCTCTGTCCATCACCAACTACTGGAGTCTACCCAAACTCATGTCCATCGAGTCTGTGATGACATCCAGCCGTCTCATCCTCTGTCTTCCCCTTCTCCTCCTGCCCCCAATCCTTCCCAGCATCAGTGTCTTTTCCAATGAGTCAACTCTTCGCATGAGGTGACCAAAGTATTGGAGTTTCAGCTTCAACATCAGTCCTTCTAATGAACACCCAGGACGAATATTTTAGGATGGACTGGTTGGATCTCCTTGCAGTCCAAGGGACTGACAAGAGTCTTCTTCAATACCACAGTTCAAAAGTGTCAATTCCTTGGCACTCAGCTCTCTTCACTGTCTAACTCTCACATCCATACATAGCTACTAGAAAAATCATAGCCTTGACTAGATGGACCTTTGTTGATGAAGTAATGTCTCTGCTTTTAAATATGCTATCTAGGTTGGTCATAACTTTCCTTGCAAGGAGTAAGCATCTTTTAATTTCGTGGCTGCAATCACCATCTGCAGTGATTTTGGAGTCCCCCAAAATAAAGTCTGACACTGTTTCCACTGATTCCCCATCTATTTCCCATGAAGTGATGGGACCACATGCCATCATCTTAGTTTTATGAATGTTGAGTTTTAAGCCAACTTTTTCACTCTACTCTTTCACTTTCAGCAAGAGGTTTTTTAGTTCCTCTTCACTTTCTGCCATAAGAGTGGTGTCATCTGCGTATATGAGGTTGTTGATATTTCTCCTGGCAATCTTGATTCCAGCTTGTGCTTCCTCCAGCCCAGTGTTTCTCATGATGTATTTTGCATAAAAGTTAAATAAGCAAGGTGAAAATATATAGCCTTGACATACTCCTTGTCTTATTTGGAAGCAGTCTGTTGTTCCATGTCTAGTTCTAACTGTTGCTTCCTGACCTGCATACAGGTTTTTCAAGAGACAGGTCGGATGGTCTGGTGTTATCATGTCTTTAAGAATTTTCGACAGTTTATTGTGATCCACACAGTCCAAGGGTTTGGCATAGTCAATAAAGCAGAAATAGCTGTTTTTCTGGAAGTCTCTTGCTTTTTCGATGATCCAAAAGGTGTTGGCAATTTGATCTTTGATTCCTCTGCCTTTTCTAAAACCAGCATGAACATCTGGAAGTTCATGATTCATGTATTGCTGAAGCCTGGCTTGGAGAATTTTGAGCATTACTTTACTAGCGTGTGAGATGAGTGCAATTGTGTGGTAGTTTGAGCATTCTTTGGCATTGCCTTTCTTTGGTATTGGTATTACCTAAATCAAACCCCTTAGGATTATACAGTGGAAGTGACAAACAGATTCAAGTTATTAGATCTCATAAAGTGCCTGAAGAACTATGGATAGAGGTTCATGACATGGTATAGGAGGCAGTGATCAAGAGCAACCCCCAAAAAGAGAAATGCAAAAAGGCAAAATGATTGTTTGACTAGGCCTTACAAATGTCTGATAAAAGAAGAGAAGCTAAAAGCAAAGGAGAAAGGAAAGATATGCCCATTTGAATGCAGAGTTCCAAAGAATAGCAAGGAGAGATAAGAAAGTCTTCCTCAGTAATCAATGCAAAGAAATAGAGGAAAACAAAAGAATGAGAAAGACTAGAGATCTCTTCAAGAAAATTAGAGATGCCATGGAAACATTTCATGCAAAGATGGCCACAATTAAGGATAGAATGGTATGAACCTAAGACAAGCAGAAGATATTAAGAAAACATGGAAACAATACACAGAAGAACCATGCAAGAAAGATATTCATGAACCAGATAACCATAGTGGTGTAATCACTCACCTAGAGCCAGACATTCTGGAAGGCAAAGTTAAGTGTACCTTAGCAAGCATCACTACAAGCAAAGCTAGTAGAGGTGATGGAATTCTAGGTGAGTTATTTCAAATCCTAAAAGATGATGCTGTGAAAGTGCTGCACTCAATATGCCAGCAAATTTGGAAAACTCAGCAATGGCCACAGAACTGGGAAAGGTCAGCTTTCATTTCAATCCCAAAGAAAGGCAATGCCAAAGAATGTTCAAACTACAATGGCACGCATCTCACATGCTAGCAAAGTAAAGCTCAAAATTCTCCACACCAGGCTTCAAGAGTATGTGAACTGTCAACTTCCAGGTGTTCAAGCTGGATTTAGAAAAGGCATAAGAACCAGAGATCAAATTGTCAACATCAGTTGGATCATTGAAAAAGCAAGAGTTCCAGAAAAGCAACTATTTCTGCTTTGTTGACTATACCAAAGACTTTGACTGTGTAGATCACAACAAACTGTGGAAAATTCTTAAAGAGATATGAGACCATCTTACCTGTGTTGTGAGAAATCTGTATGCAGGTCATCAAGAAGCAACAGTTAGAACTGGACATGGCATAGCAGACTGGTTCCAAATCGGGAAAGGAGTATGTGGAAGCTGTATATTCTCATGCTGCTTGTTTAACTTATATGCAGAATACATCRTGTGAAATACTGGGCTGGAGGAATTGCAAGCTGGAATGAAGATTGCCGGGAGAAATATCAATAACCTCAGAGAGGCAGATGGCAACACCATTATGGCAGTAATCAAAGAAGAACAAAAGAGCCTCTTGATGAAATTGAAAGAATAGAGTGAAAAAGTTGGCTTAAAACTTAACCATAAAAACTAAAATGATGGCATCTGGCCCCACCACTTCATGGCAAATAGATGGGGAAACAGTGGAAACAGTGAGAAACTATTTTTTTTGGACTCCAAAATCACTGCATATGGTGTCTGTAGCCATGGAATTAAAATACACTTGCTTTTTGGAAGAAAGATTATGATCAGCATAGACAGCATATTAAAAATCAGAGACATAACTTTGCCAACAAAGGTCCATTTAGTCAAAGCTACTTCTAATAGTCATGTGAGAGTTGGACTATAAAGAAAACTGAGTTCCAAAGAATTGATGCTTTTGAAGAATTGATCGTATTGGAGAAGACTCTTGAGAGTCCCTTGTACTGCAAGGAGATCCAAAACGTCAATCCTACAGGAAATTGGTACTGAGTATTCATTGGAAGGACTGATTCTAAAGCTGAAACCCCATTACTCTGGCCACCTCTTATGAAGAACTGACTCATTGGAAATGACCCTGATGTTTGGAAAGATGTACAGTGGGAGAAAAAGGGGTTGAGAGGGGATGAGATGGTTGAATGGCATCACCGACTCAGTGGACATGAGTTTGAGTAAGCTTTGGGAGTTGCTGATGGACAGGAAAGTATGGCATGCTGCAGTCCATGAGGTCTCAAATAGTCAGACATGGCTGATTTGAATTGAACTGATTTATAATAGCTAATACTAGGAAGCAACCCAAATGTCCATCAATGAATGACTGAATTAAGAAGTGTTGTATAAAATATATGTATACAATGGAATATTACTCAGCCACAAAAAGAATGAAATTCTTCCATTTGTAGCAATGTAGCTAGACATAGAAACATTATTCTTAGTGAAATAAGTCAAACAAAGAAAAACAAATAATGTATTATATGAATTATATTTGCAATCTAAAAAATAGTACATATGAGTGTGTATGCAAAACAGAACCTAACACATAGGAAGAAAAATTGTGGTTACCAAATGGGAGAGTGAAGGGAGGAGGAACAAATTATGGATATAGGAATTGACAATTACAAAGTAGTATGCATAAGTTAGATAAGCAACAAGTATACACTGTTCAGACTTCTCTGTAGCTCAAATGGTAAAGAATCTGCCTGCAATGAAGGAGACCAGGGTTTGATCCCTGGGTCAAGAAGAACCTCTGGGGAAAGGAATGGCAATCCACTCCGGTATTCTTTCCTGGAGAATCCCATAAACATAGAAGTCTGGCGGGCTACAGTTCATGGTGTCACTAAGAGTCAGACACGACTGAGTGACTAACACACACATATGCACTGTACAGCATAAGAAATTATTATCATTATCTTGTAACAACCAATAATAGAATATAAACTGCAAAAATACTGAATCACCAAGATATATGCCTAAAATTAACATAACATTGAAAGTCAATTATGTTTCAATAAATATGTAAAATTAAAAATATTCATATGTGGTAAAATTATTTATGTATGCATATATATGTATATATGCCAACCTCTTGTTTTAAAATAAAGTGCATTAATAAAAAATGTGGGGGCTTCCTTGATAGCTCAGTGGGTAAAGAATCTGCCTGCAATGCAGGAGACACAGGAGACTCGGCTTCATTCTCTGAATCAAGAAGATCCCCTGGGGGAGGAAATGGCAACCCACTTCTCTATTCTTGCCTGAAAAATTCCATGGGCAGAGGAGGGTATAGTAGGGCCAAGTGTTCAGGAGGTGATTACCATTGAAGAGATGATTTATTAAAGTTTACAAGAGATAGAGAGGTGCCATGTGGGATGCCCACATGGAAGCATGCAGTGGATCAGGAAATAGAGTGAGAAGGAAGAACTTTGGGTAACAGCCATTAGTGTTGTTTCCACAATAAGAAATGGATGAGGCAGTGTGGGCAAGTTTAGGATTGGCTTATCGGAATAATTTCAGCAGTCTGCAGGGCATACAGACCCCCTCCTAGTTGTCTGGTACCTGGTCTTAATTATTTATGGCAGGTAGATAATATGAGAGCCTTTAAAAGGGGATGACTCAGGGTGTGGACTCTGGATTCCTTTGTGTTTTAAAAGCACACACATGTATAATGGGCTCCAGTTTCATCCACCTCATTAGAACTGATTCAAATGCATTCTTTTTAATGGCTGAGTAATATTTCATTGTGTATATGTACCACAACTTTCTTATCCATTCATCTTCTGTTGGACATCTAGCTTGCTTCCATGTCCTGGCTATTGTAAACAGTGTGACGATGAACATTGGGGTATGCGTGTCTTTTTCAATTCTGGTTTCCTTGGTGTGTATGCTGAGCAGTGGGATTGCTGGATCATATGGCAGTTCTATTTCTGGTTTTTTAAGGAATCTCCACGTTGCTCTCCATAGTGGCTGTACTAGTTTGCATGCCCACCAACAGTGTAAGAGGGTTCCCTTTTCTCCACATCCTCTCCAGCATTTATTGCTTGTATACTTTTGGATGGCAGCCATTCTGACTGGTGTGAAATGGTACCTCATTGTGGTTCTGGTGAAGTAAGCCAGAAGGAAAAAAAACAATACAGTATACTAACACATATATATGAAATTTAGAAAGAAGGTAACGATAACCCTGTATGCGAGACAGCAAAAGAAATGCAGATGTATATATAGAACAGACTTTTGGACTCTATGGGAGAGGGTGAGGGTGGAATGATATGAGAGAATGGCATTGAAACATGTAAATTATCATATGTGAAATGAATCACCAGCCCAGGTTTGATGCATGATACAAGGTGCTCAGGGTTGGTGCACCGGGATGACCCAGAGGGATGGAATCGGGAGGGAGGTGGGAGGGGTTTCTGGAAGGGGAACACATGTATACCCATGGTGGATTCATGTCAATGTATGGCAAAACCAACACAATATTGTAAACAAAAAAAGTCTTGAATTTGTTACAATTAAAAAAAAATAAAATTCAAAAAGTAAAATAAAAGCGCACACATGGGAGGATGATTTTTCCTGAGGAGGGAGGATTGATGAAGGAGGCAAGAGGCCAAGGCAAAGTGACTCAGGCATATTATGGGGTTGTCTAGAGCAAGATGTGCATGAAACATGTAAAGCAGACATTGGAGAATCAAATTTATAGAAGCTATAAACATGGATAATACACTTCCTCAAATTTTTAATTTTTCTTGCTTTTTTTGATAATTGAAATCAAAGTCTAGAATCCACAAGTGATATCCTACTACTTAATGAATTATTATCAAGTATGAATTCAATAATTATTTAACAAATTAATGAATCTCTACCCTCAAATCTATGTGTTTCTAACCTTGTCTATATCCTTGATTCATTTTCTTCCCAAGTTTAGGTGATAAAAAAAATTCAGTTCTAGGCTCACAACACATAATGAGAAGTTTAATAAAATAGAAAGAATTTTATGAAATGTTAATAACATAAAATAATAAAAAGATAAATAATGCATATCTCTCTTATAACTAATATAAAGAAATGCCTTTTCTTTAAGAAAAATGTGCAAAGAATGTTCAGAAACATAGGACTTAAATTCGTTTTAAATAATGAAATCTAAACTTTAAATTTCATCATCACAAAACCGTTAACATAAATCTATTATGATATATAGTGAAAAGGAACTTGAGGTAGTACCACATTTTTATAGTGAAAATCAAACCATCTATTCTGATGAATATTAACAACTATACTTTTAGGATGCTTTCACTAACATGACTTAACCATTCTACCTCTTTCACAGGAAGATAACTTCCCAGGAAGTTATGAGAATAACTTTGCTGTTCCTTTTGAGAACTTCCTCCAAACTCATTTTAAATTGTTCCAGTTTTCAATGAATAGCATCAGATAATTGAATACACTCTTCCAATCCCTTACCTCAAGCCCTGCACCTGGCTGTGTCACCAATCTTTAACTATTTTAACATGATCATTACCTGATCGTCCTCAGGCCAACACATTAAAGAAACCATCCCAAGACAAACCATAAAACCTTATAGAAATTGTGACTGTCCTCCCCACTCCAGAAACTACTAGGACTAACAAAATAGTGATATATTTTATCATGAAAAAGTGAAGTGCAGTCACTCTGTCATGTCTGACTCTTTGTGACCCCATGGAATCTAGCCCATCAGGCTCCTCTGTCCATGGAATTCTCCATGCAAGAATACTGGAGTGGGTTGCCATTCCCTTCTCCAGAGGATCTTCCTGACCCAGGGATTGAACCCAGGTCTCCTACATGGCAGATGGATTCTTTACCATCTGAGCCACCAAGGGAGCCCATATTTTATCATAGTAAGCAATAAACTCAGCTTTGCCTTACTGACTGGTTATATTTTCAGGAAACCAGCATTGCAAAGTAAGAATATATATTGAAGTAAATATTTTGATTTATTTCAATGGATTGTGTCTTGCTTTTCATGCCCTACCCTAGTTTCCTCCAAACCAAAGCCTGGAGAGGGGGAAAATAATCAAGATTCAAATTTAAAAGCAAGTTGCTGTTGTTATACTACTGACAACAATTTTGTGAGGCTAACATTCCATTTCAAATATTTTTGATTATATACATGCCATATAGAGAACCTCAATGTTTTATTTTTAGGACAGTTTTCTTACCTCATAGTTACCATCTATGTTGTATACACATACATAAATACAGCCAGCTACTTTTGAAAATATTTTTAATATACTTAAAAGTACAGAAAACCAAATACAGCATTACACCAGTATAATAATATTTACATAGTTAATAAATGCTTCTATTGACATAGTTTCTTCAGATTAAACAAACTGTCATATCACCTTGAATATCATCTGTTCTTCCCCATTCTTATTCCCATGACTTCCTTTCCAAAATTAACAATAAACTGTGAAATTTGCATGCATCCCCCCATCAATTTTTTTATGTTTTACTATATTAAAATTCATCAAATATAATATGTATATTTTACTATTTTAAATTTGCATATATATTACATCACACTTTCCTTTTTTGTACAATTTGTTTTTACTCACAAAAAATACATCCTAGGAATCTATTTTTATGTGTGCAATTACAGTTCAATTTTAATTGGTGTAGATAATTTAATTTTATTGAATATATTTAATTTTTGTTTGTTTTTAAATTACTCATATTCCTACTGCTTCAAGTGTTTGAAGAGATGAACTTTTGGTTAAAAACCAATCTGCTGGGGCAATCCAAAGGAATGGGATGGGGAGGGGGCTTCAGGCTGTTGGGACCCATGGCTGATTCATGTCAATGTATGTCAAAAAAAACTACCACAACATTATAAAGCAATTAGCCTCCAGTTAAAATTACTTTATTATTTACTATAAATTAATAAATAATTAATAAATTATTTTAAAAAATGTATAAATTTTCAAGCCAAATTATAGAAACCAATTACATAAAGCAAAATTTTACCTGGAAGATCTCAAGGGGAGAAATGCCCTTCTCACACCAGCCAGTGTATCACAATCTCCAAGGGGATTTGCAGTCAAGGACTCAAGCTCCTCTGACTGGTCATGCTCTTCACATGTTTGCATTCCTAATCTCATGCCTTCATTCCTAGATCTCTTTATCTGAAGTCTTCAGGTGCCTTAGTTACTGAGAAAGGAAGGGAAATTTTGAAGATGTTTCTTTCCACTGAGACTTAGTGCACAGTACTTTCCATTCACAAACTTTTCCCCCTTCTCCCTTTTAGCCCTGGGTTTAGGAAACTGATGGAGTCTTTTGTTTAGGGCTCTCTCAACAATGAGACTCATCAGGATCATCTACCTGATCCTAGATGAGTGTGTATTCCTTGGGAGAAAATGGAATGAGGTCGTAGGTACTTTTTCCAGTTTAGTCACTTGCCTACACCCAACACAGTGTCACCAAAGGCTAAATCCTTTAATTTTGGGTTTGTTCTGTTAATTCACTATTTCTGGCTTCTGACAGTCAAGCTCTCTTTCCTGGCTCAGCTGAGGTCTTGGCAGTTTGTTAGGCATTTTCATTCTTTGAAAAAAATAGCAAAATTGATATTTTTATATATGTTTCCTTTTATGGATGTGTGAGATTATATAGTATACATGACCAGGAGTGAAAATAATCAGTGGTAGATTATGTGCAATTTTAATTTTACTAGATATTTCCCAATTGCATAGCAAAAGGATTGCATTGATTACAGTTCCCTCAAGAGCAGCTCATTGGCAAAGACCCTGATTCTGGGAAAGATTGAAGGCAAAACGAGAAGGCAGCAGAGGATGAGATGCTTAGATAGCATCACTAACTTAATGGACATGAGTTTGAGCAAGTTCCTGAAGATAGTGAAGGACAGTGAAGCCTGGCATGCTGCAGTTCATGGGGTTGCAATGAGTCAGACATGACTAAGCAACTGAACAACAACAACAACAAAAGTAAGTGAAAGTTCCTGATTCACTGTAATATTACTGGTTCTAAATATTGTCTAATTTTTAAAATATTTCTACAGTTGGATGAGTGTAAAGTTGTATATAATGTGGTTTTAATTTGCATTTACTTAATCATTAGTGATTTTGAGTATGTATTCTTATATTTCTTGGCTATTCTGATATCTTCTATGAATTGCTTGGTTTGGTCATGTGTTTGGCCATTTTCCTGTTTGGAAAAAAAATTAATTGATATGTTGAAGTTCTGTTTCAAATATATCCTCCCACACTGTGGTTCATATTTATTTATGATATATTTTGCCATTCAAATTTTATCAGCACTTTATATGTAGTGATTTTTGTGTTTAAGTTAATCCTTCTCTACCCTGAGTTTGCTATTTTTTCAAGAGGTTAAAAACTTTGTTTTATTTTTTATGATTTGGTTTTAAATGTATGGAAATTTATTTCTGCATATTCTACGAGGTAGAAATCTTTTTTTTTTTTTGGTCATAGTTGTATGAGTCATTACTAATCTATTGTTACTTTAATTATCAAAAATTTAGTTACCTAAAAGAATGCATATTTATTATCTCGGTTTATCTGAGTCAAGACACTGGCACAGCCTAGTTTGTTCCTGTTTCAGAGTCCTTCACAATGCTGCAGTCAAGGCTGTGGTCTCATATTAAAGCTCAATCTTGAAAAGATCTGCTCCCAAACCTACATGATTATTCGAAGGATTCATATCCTTGTGTCTTGTTGTTTTAAGGGTCTCCATTCCTTGTTGACAGTTAGAGGCTGAACTAATTTCCTTAACATATGTACCTCCGTGGGCTTCCCAGGTGACACTAATGGTAAAGAACCCACCTGACTATTAGAAGACATAAGAGATGCAGGTTCTATCCCTGTGTTGAGAAGATTCCCCTGGAGGAGGGCATGGCAACCCACTTCAATATTCTTGCCTGGAGAATCCCATGGACTGTAGCCCACCAGGCTGCTCTGTTCATGGGACTCT
>ML663050.1:23342-34535 GCA_007570785.1 Antilocapra americana | reverse complement strand
AATTAGCTGGAGAAGCCTGAGCCTTTCGAGTTGTGCTAGGGAGCAAGAGGCCCCTCATGCGTGGCCGTGTGCATTTTAGAAATTGTCTAGGGCTGCATGTAGGGAACTGTATTTCCTCTTGGGATTCGATAGGGAAAGTGGGAGTGTTCTGGAGACTCTGAATGAGAAAAAACACCCTCACCTCACATTGAGAGGGGAATCTTTTCGGTTCATAAGTTGTGGCGGGAAGAGTAGTGTTCCTCCCAGGTTGACGCTTTCAATTCAGGAACACTCTAGTGCAGCCTCAGGGACATCTAGGCATCTTGGGAGGTTCAAGGAGGAGCCGTGGAACTTTCCCGCGTCCCTACAGGGGAATCAGGCCTCATCTCGCCTTCAGAGGCTCATCGTGGGATGGTTCTCGACTTACGGCGGGCAGTTTCTCGAGTTGCAGCGGGCACTTTTGGGTCCCTCTGGAGCTGCGACGCAGTCCTCTGGGTGCCTCTAATATTGCCTCAGGGAAGGCAGGCACTCATTTCGATGTGCACGGGCCATCTCGGGGTTCTTCTTGAGTCACTACACCGGATTAGGTCCTCATCGATAGGTGAGGTATGAACTTGAGCTTTCATCTCGAGTTTGGACACGGATATCAGGGCTTAGATTGAGTTTCTCACAGAGAGTACGTGCTCATCTCGTTGTGAGCTATGCAACTCGCCTTTGCTCTCGGGTTTTCAGAAGTCCACTGCCTGAAGGCAGGGCGTTGGGACCGATTTTTGATATGTGCAATGGGGGAGTCAGACCTCCATCCGTGTAGCTAAGCAGAAAGCTGGGGTTTTGTTGAAGTCACCACCAGGACATCAGTCCTCATCTGGAGTGGAGGCTGTGATATGGTGCTTTTTTTCGAGGTTGAGTGGGAAGCTGCGGGTTCCCCTCGAATCCTGGCAGGGACCGCAGTGAGCCTCTCGTCTTGAACAGCGAAGTCAGGTGTCCGTTTGGGTGGCATGAATGAGCGAAGGAGTGCTCCGGAGTAACTTGCAGGATGTCAGAGACTCTCCTTGGCAATGAAGGCAGAGGAACTCAGGGTTCCATCCCCATTTGAGACCTAGTCTTCGGGGTCCCTTGGAACTGAACCTGGGGGGAAGTTGTCCGCTCATGTGAGACGTGACACTCCCTTTTCCTCTCCTCTTGAAAAAACGGAGGCATCAGTTCTACTGCCTTGTTGAGGCAGGCAATTACAGCTTTTCCTCGATGGCAGCGAGGCCTCCCTTCGTGTTCTGAGGCGAATTCCCAGAGGGGCTGGAGAATCAGGCTTTCCCTGAAGTCTAGGGGCAAATGGCTGTCCTTGGAAATTTCTGCAAGAGGCTCTGCATTCCTCTCATGATTCACTTGGTGAGAAAGGCAGCCTCTTGAGGTGTGAGAGGAAAGTCATGTGTCTGTTGGAAGCGAATAAGGGGCTAACCGTCGCTCATCTCGCGAGAAGCTAGAGAAACCTGGGCCTTTCAAGTTGTGGGAGGGAGCACGAGGTTCCTCTGGCATGGCCCTGTGCTTCTTGGAGGTCCTCTTGGGCTGCATGTAGCGAACCAAGCTTCGTCTTGGGGTTCAATAGGGACCGTGGGAGTGTTCTTGAGGCCCTGCATTTGAAAAAAAGACTCACCTCACGTTGAGAGGGGCATCTTTTCGGTTCTTGAGTTGTGGCGGGAAGCGTAGTGTCCCTCCCAGTTTGACCCTTTCAATTCAGGGACCCTATCGTGCAGCCTCATGGACGTCAAGGCATCTTGGGAGGTTCGAGGAGGAGACGTGGAAAGTTCTCGCGTCCCTGCAGGGGAATCAGGCCTCATCTCGCCTTCAGAGGCACAGGGTGGGATGGTTCTCGACTTGCGGAGGGCAGTTTCTCGAGTTGCAGTGGGCACTTTTGGGTCCCTCTGGAGCTGCGACGCGGTCCTCTGGGTGCCTCGAATGTTGCCTCAGGGAAGGCAGGCCCTCATTTCGATGTGCACGGGCCATTTCGGGGCTCTTCTTGAGTCACTACACCGGATTAGGTCCTCATCGTTAGGTGAGGTAGGAACTTGAGCTTTCATCTCGTGTTTGGACACGGATATCAGGGTTCCGATTGAGTTTCTCCAAGAGAGTACGTGCTCATCTCGTTGTGAGCTATGCAACTCGCCTTTGCTCTCGGGTTTTCAGAAGTCCACAGCATGAAGGCAGGGCGTTTGGACAGATTTTTGATATGTGCAATGGGGGATTCAGACCTCCATCCGTGTAGCTGAGCAGAAGGCTGGGGTTTTGTTGAAGTCCCCAGCAGGACATCAGTCCTCATCTCGAGTGGAGGCGGTGATATGGTGCTTTTTCTCGAGTTTGAGTGGGAAGCTGTGGGTGCCCCTCGAATCGTGGCAGGGACCTCAGTGAGCCTCTGGTCTTGAGCAGCGAATTCAGGTGTCCGTTTGGGTGGCATGCATGAGCGAAGGAATGCCCCGGAGTCGCTTGCGGGATGTCAGAGAGTCGCCTTGGCAATGAAGGCAGAGGAACTCAGGGTTCCATCCCCATTTGCGACCTAGTCTTCGGGGTCCCTAGGAACTGAAACTGGGGGGAAGTTTTCTGCTCATGTGAGGCGTGACACTCCCTTTTCCTCTCCTCTTGAAAAAACGGAGGCTTCAGTTCTCCTGCCTTTTTGAGGCAGGCAATTACAGCTTTCCCTCGATGGCAACGAGGCAGTGAGGCCTCCCTTCGTGTTCTGACGCGAATTCCCAGAGGGGCTGGAGAATCAGGATTTCCCTGAAGTGCAGGGGCAAATGACTGTCCTTGGAAATTTCTGCAGCAGGCTCTGAGATCCTCTCATAATTCACTTGGTGAGAAATGCAGCCTCTTGAGGTGTGAGAGGAATGTCGTGTGTCTCTTGGGAGCGAAGAAGTGGATAACCATCGTTCATCTCACCAGAAGCTAGAGAACCCTGGGCCTTTCGAGTTTTGGCAGGGAGCACGAGGTTCCTCTGGCATGGCCCTGTGCTTCTTGGAGATCCTCTTGGGATGCATGTAGCGAACCAAGCTTCGTCTTGGGATTCGATAGGGCACGTGGGAGTGTTCTTGAGGCCCTGCATGGGAAAAAAAGCCTCACCTCACATTGAGAGGGGAATCTTATCGGTTTTTGAGTTGTGGCGGGACGCGTAGTGTTCCTCCCAGGTTGACCCTTTCAATTCAGGGACCCTCTCCTGCAGCCTCAGGGACATCAAGGCATCTTGGGAGGTTCGAGGAGGAGCCGTGGAACTTTCTCACTTCCCTGCAGGGGAATCAGGTCTCATCTCGCCTTCAGAGTCACATCGCAGGATGGTTCTCGACTTGCAGCGGGCAGTTTCTCGACTTATTGCAGGCAGTTTCTCGAGTTGCAGCGCGCACTTTTGGGTCCCTCTGGAGCTGCTACGCGGTCCTCTGGGTGCCTCGAATGTTGCCTCATTGAAGACAGGCCCTCCTTTCGATGTGCACGGGCCACCTTGGGGCTCTTCTTGAGTCACTACACCTGATTAGGTCCTCATCGTTAGGTGAGGTATGAACCTGAGCTTTCATTTCGAGTTTGGACACGGATATCAGGGTTCCAATTGAGTTTCTCCAAGAGAGTACGTGCTCGTCTCGTTGTGAGCCGTGAAACTCGCCTTTGTCTCGGGTTTTCAGAAGTCCACTGCATGAAGCCTGGGCGTTTAGGCAAATTTTTGGTATGAGCAAGGGGGGAGTCAGACCTCCATCCGTGTAGCTGAGCAGAAAGCTGGGGTTTTGTTGAAGTCACCACCACGACATCAGTCCTCATCTCGAGTGGAGGCGGGGATATGGTGCTTTTTCTTGAGTTTGAGTGGGAAGCTGTGGGTTCCCCTCGAATCGTGGCAGGGACCTCAGTGAGCCTCTAGTCTTGAGCAGCGAAGTCAGGTGTCCATTTGGGTGGCATGCATGAGCGAATGAGTGCTCCGGATTCACTTGCGGGATGTCAGAGAGTCTCTTTGTCAATGAAGGAAGAGGAACTCAAGGTTCCATCCCCATTTACGCCCTAGTCGTTGGGGTCCCTTGGAACTGAAACTGGGGGGACGTTGTCTGCTCAAGTGAGGCGTGACACTCCCTTTTCCTCTCCTCTTGAAAAAACGGAGTTGTCAGGTCTCCTGCCTTTTTGAGGCAGGCAATTACAGCTTTTCCTCCATGGCAGTGAGGCAGCGAGGCCTCCCTTTGTGTTCTGAGGCGAATTCCCAGAGGTGCTGGAGAATCAGGCTTTCCCTGATGTGCAGGTGCAAAGGACTGTTCTTGCAAATTTCTGCAGGAGGCTGTGGGTTCCTTTCATGATTCCCTTGGTGAGAAAGGCAACCTCTTGAGGTGTGAGAGGAAAGTCGTGTGTTTGTTGGAAATGAAGAAGGGGCTAACCGTCGCTCATCTCGCGAGAAGCTGGAGATCCCTGGGCCTTTCGAGTTGTGGCAGGGAGCACGAGGATCCTCTGGCATGGCCCTGTGCTTCTTGGAGATCCTCTTGGGCTGCATGTCGCGAACCAATCTTCGTCGTGGGATTCGATAGGGAACGTGGGAGTGTTCTTGAGGCCCTGCATGGGAAAAACCGCCTCGGCTCACATTGAGAGGGGAATCTTTTCGGTCCTTGAGTTGTGGCTGGAAGCGTAGTGTTCCTCCCTGTTTGACCCTTTCAATTCAGGGACCTTCTCGTGCAGCTTCAGGGACGAAAAGGCATCTTGGGAGTTTCGAGGTGGAGCCGTGGAACTTTCTCGCCTCCCTGCAGGGGAATCAGGCCTCTTCTCGCCTTCAGAGGCACATCTTGGGATGGTTCTCGACTTGCGGCTGGCAGTTTCTCGACTTACCGCGGGCAGTCTCTCGAGTTGCAGCGGGCACATATGGGTCCCTCTGGAGCTGCGACGCGGTCCTCTGGGTGCCTCGAATGTTGCCGCAGGGAAGGGAGGCCCTCATTTCGATGTGCATGGGCCATTGCGGGGCTCTTCTTGAGTCACTACACCGGATTAGGTCCTCATCGTTAGGTGAGGTATGAACTTGAGCTTTCATCTCGAGTTTGGACACGGATATCAAGGTTCTGATTGAGTTTCTCCCAGAGAGTACGTGCTCATCTCGTTGTGAGTTATGCAACTCGCCTTTGCTCTCGGGTTTTCAGAAGTCCACTGCATGAAGGCAGGGCGTTTGGGCAGATTCTTGATATGTGCAACGGGGGAGTCAGACCTCCATCCGTGTAGCTGAGCAGGAGGCTGGGTTTTGTTGATGTCCCCACCAGGACATCAGTCCTGATCTCGAGTGGAGGTGGTGATATTGTGCTTTTTCTCGAGTTTGAGTGGGAAGCTGCGGGTTCCCCTCGAATCGTGGTAGGGACCTGAGTGAGCCTCTGGTCTTGAGCAGCGAAGTCAGGTGTCCGTTTGTGTCGCATGCATGAGCGAAGGAGTGCTCCGGAGTCGCTTGAGGGATGTCAGAGTGTCGCCTTGGCAATGAAGGCAGAGGAAGTCAGGGTTCCATCCCCATTTGCTAACTAGACTTCGGGGTCCCTTGGAACTGAAACTGATGGAAAGTTGTCCGCTCATGTGAGGCGTGACACTCCCTTTTCCTCTCCTCTTGAAAAAAACGGAGGCCACAGTTCTCCTGCCTTGTTGAGTCAGGCAATTACAACTTTCCCTCGATGGCAACGAGGCAGTGAGACCTCCCTTCCTGTTCTGAGGCGAATTCCCAGAAGGGCTGGAGAATCAGGCTTTCCCTGAAGTACAGGGGCAAATGGCTGTCCTTGGAAAT
The DNA here is from genome assembly GCA_007570785.1 of Antilocapra americana. Lineage (NCBI taxonomy): Eukaryota > Metazoa > Chordata > Mammalia > Artiodactyla > Antilocapridae > Antilocapra > Antilocapra americana. The sequence continues at coordinate 28,795 of ML663050.1, read as the reverse complement.
TTCTGCAGGAGGCTCTGCGTTCCTCTCATGATTCATTTGGTGAGAAAGGCAGCCTCTTGAGGTGTGAGAGGAAAGTCGTGTCTCTGTTGGGAGCGAAGGAGGGGCTAACCGTCGCTCATCTCGCGAGAAGCTGGAGAACCCTGGGCCTTTCGAGTTGTGGCAGGGAGCACGAGGTTCTTCTGGCATGGCCCTGTGCTCCTTGGAGATCCTCTTGGGCTGCATGTAGCGAACCAAGCTACGTCTCGGGATGCGACAGGGAACGTGGGAGTGTTCCTGAGGCCCTGCATGGGAAGAAAAGCCTCACCTCACATTGAGAGGGGAATCTTTTCGGTTCTTGAGTTGTGGCGGAAATCGTAGTGTTCCTCCCAGGTTGAGCCTTTCAATTCAGGGACCCTCTCGTGCAGCCTCAGGGATGCCAAGGCATCTTGGGAGGGTCCAGGAGGAGCTGTGGAACTTTCTCGCGTCCCTGCAGGGGAATCAGGCCTCATCTCGCCTTCAGAGGCACATCGTGGGATGGTTCTTGACTTTCGGCGGGCAGTTTCTCGACTTACGGCGGGCAGTTTCTCGAGTTGCCTCGGGCACTTTTGGGTCCCTCTGGAGCTGCGACACGGTCCTCTTGGTGCCTCGAATATTGCTTCAGGGAAGGCAGGCCCTCATTTCGATGTGCACAGGCCATCTCGGGGCTCTTCTTGAGTCACTACACCGGATTAGTTCCTCATTGTTAGGTGAGGTAGGAACTTGAGGTTTCATCTCGAATTTGGACACGGATATCAGGGTTCCAATTGAGTTTCTCCCAGAGAGTACGTGCTCATCTCGTTGTGAGCTATGCAACTCGCCTTTGATCTCGGGTTTTCAGAAGTCCACTGCATGAAAGCAGGGCGTTTGGGCAGATTCTTGATATGTGCAACGGGGGAGTCAGACCTCCATCCGTGTAGCTGAGCCGAAGGCTGGCGATTTGTTGAAGTCCCCACCAGGACATCAGTCCTCATCTGGAGTGGAGGCGGTGATATGGTGCTTTTTCTCGAGTTTGAGTGGGAAGCTGCGGGTTCCCCTCGAATCGTGGTAGGGACATCAGTGAGCCTCTGGTCTTGAACAGCGAAGTCAGGTGTCCGTTTGTGTGGCATGCATGAGCGAAGGAGTGCTCCGGAGTCGCTTGCTGGATGTCATAGTGTCGCCTTGGTAATGAAGGCAGAGGAACTCTGGGTTCCATCCCCATTTGCGACCTAGACTTCGGGTTCCCGTGGAACTGAAACTGCGGGGAAGTTGTCCGCTCATGTGAGGCGTGACACTCCCTTTTCCTCTCCTGTTTTAAAAAAAGGGTGACTTCAGGTCTCCTGCCTTGTTGAGGCAGGCAATTACAGGTTTTCCTCGATGGCAGCAAGGCAGTGAGGCCTCCCTTCGGGTTCTGAGTTGAATTCCCAGAGGAGCTGCGGAGTCAGGATTTCCCTGAAGTACAGGGGCAAATGGCTGTCCTTGGAAATTTCTGCAGAAGGCTCTGGGTTCCTCTCATGATTCACTTGGTGAGAGAGGCGGCCTCTTGAGGTGTGAGAGGAAACTCATTTGTCAGTTCGAGATGAGAAAGGGGCAAATCATCACTAATCTCGCTATAAGGTGGAGAACCCTGGGCCTTTCGAGTTGTGGCACGGAGCACGAGGTTCTTCTTGCATGACCATGTGTATCTTGGAGATCCACTTGGGGTGCATATAGGGAAGCAAGCTTCGTCTTGGGATTTGATATGGAACGTCGGAGTGTTCGTGAAGCCCTGCATGGGAAAAAAGCCACACCTCACATTGAGTGGGGAATCTCTTCGGTTCTTGAGTTCTGGCAGGAAGCATAATGTTCCTCTCAAAGTCGACCATTTCAATTCAGGGAACCTCTCGCCAAGCCTTAGGGAAGGCAAGGAAACTTGGGAGGTTCGAGGAGGAGCCGTGGATGTTTCTAGCGTCCCTGAGGGGGAATCAGGCCTCACCTCGACTTCATAGGCACATCGTGGGATGTTTATCGACTTGCGGCGGGCTGTTTCTCGAGTTACAGTGGGTAGTTTCTCAAGTTGCAGAGGGAAATTTTGGATCCTTCTGGAGCTGCGACCTGGTCCTATGGGAGACTCTAATGTTGCCTCAGGGAATGCAGGTCATCATTTTGATGTGCACAGGGAGTCTCAGGGCTCCTTTTGAGTCAGTACACTGGAACAGATCCTCATCTTTCGTTGAGGTATGAACTTGAGATTTCATCTCTAGTTTTGTTCGGCTATCACAGTTCCTATTGAGTTTCTCCAAGAGAGTACGTGCTCATCTCATTGAGAGGTATGCAACTCGCATTTGCTATCGGATTTTCAGAACTCCTTTGCATGAAGGCAGGGCTTTTGGGCAGATTTTTGATATGTGCAGCAGGGGAGTCAAACCTCCATCCGTTTAGCTGAGCAGAAACCTGAGGTTTTGTTGAAGTCACCACAAGGAAATCAGTCCTCATCTCCAGCGGAGGGGGTGACATGGTGCTTTTTCTCGAGTTTTAGTGGGAAGCTGCGTGATCCCCTCGAATCGTGGCAGGGACCCCCTTGAGCCTCTGTTCTTGACCAGCGATGATGGGTGTCAGTATATGTGGCATGCATGAGCGAGGGAGTGCTCTGGAGTCGTTTGCAGGATGTCAGAGAGTCTGCTTGGAAATGAAGGCAGAGGAACTCAGGATTCCATCCCCATTTGCGACCTGGACTTCGGGATCCCTTGGAACTGAAACTGGGAGATAGATGTCTGCTCATATGAGGCCTGACACTGCCTTTTCTTCTCCTATTGTAAAAAAACGGAGGCCTCAGATCTCCTGCCTTTTTGAGGCCGGCAATTACAGCTTTTCTTCGATATCCACACGGCAGTGAGGCCTCCCATCGTGTTCTGAGGCTAATTCCAATGGATTCAGGAGAATCAGGCTTTCCCTTAAGTGCAGGGACAAATGACTGTCCTTGAAAGTTTCTGCAGGTGGGTGTGGGATCCTCTAATGATTCTCTTGTTGAGAAAGGCGGACTCTTCATTTGTGAGAGGAAATCGTGTTTCTGTTCGAAGCAAAAAAGGGGCTAATCATCGCTCATCTCACGAGAAGCTGGAGAACCCTTGGCCTTTCCAGTTGTGGCAGGGAGCACAAGGATCCTCTTGCATGAACATTTGCATTGTGGAGATCCTTTTGTGCTGAATGCAGGGAACCAAGCTTCCTCTCGGGATTCGATAGGGAACGTGGGAGTGTTCTGGAGGCTCTGCATGGAAAAAACAACCTCATCTCACATTGAGAGTGCAATCTCTTCATTTCTTGATTTGTGGCAGAAAGCGTAGTGTTCCTCCCAAGTTGACCCTTTCAATTCAGGGACCCTCTCGTGAAGCCTCAGGGAAGTCAAGGCAATTTGGGAGGTTTGAGGAGGAGCCATGGAAGTTTCTCGCATCACTGCATGAAATCAGACCTCATCTCGCCTTCAGAGGCACATCGTGGGATGGTTCTCAACTTGTTGTGTGCAGTTTCTCGACTTACGGCGGGCAGTTTCTTGAGTTGCAGCGGACACTTTTGCATCCATCTGGATCTGCGATGCAGACATTTCGGAGACTCTAATGTTCCCTCAGGGAAGGCAGGCCCTCATTTCAATGTGCACGGACCATTTAGGGGCTCTTCCCAAGTCACTACACCGGATTAGGACCTCATCTTAAGGTGAGGTACAAACTTGAGCTTTCCTCTCAAGTTTGGACACGGATATCAGAGTTCCGATTGAGTTTCTCCAAGAGAGTACCTGCTCATCTCGTTGTGAGGTATGCAACTCGCCTTTGCTCTCGGGTTTTCAGATGTCCACTGCATGAATGCAGGGCGTTTGGGTAGATTTTTGATATATGCAACGGGGTAGTCAGACCTCCATCCAAATAGCTGAGCCGAAACCTGTGGTATGTTGAAGTCACCCCAAGGACATCAGTCCTCATCTGGAGGGAGGTGTTGATATGGTGCTTTTTCTCGAGTTTTAGTGGGAATGTGCGAGTTCCCCACGAATCGTGTCAAGGACTTCCGTGAGCCGCTGGTCTTGACCAGCGAAGCCAGGTGTCAGTTTGCGTGGCATGCATGAGCGAGTGTGTGCCATGGAGTAGCTTGCGGGATACCAAAGAGTCACCTTGGAAGTGAAGGCAAAATAACTCATGGTTTCATCTCCATTTGCGACCTGGACTTCGGGGTCCTTTGGATCTGAAACTGGGGGGAAGATGTCCACTCATATGTGGCGTGACACTCCCTTTTCCTCTCCTCTTGGGAAAACGGAGGTGTCAGGACTACTGCCTTGTTGAGGCAGGCAATTATAGCTTTTCCTCGCTGGCAACAAGGCAGTGAGGCCTCCCTTCGTGTTCTGAGACGAATTTCCAGAGGTGCTGGGAAATCAGACTTTCCCTGAAGTGCAGGGGCACATGGCTGTCCTTGGAAATTTCTGCAGGAGTCTCTGGGTTGCTCTCATGATTCACTTGGTGAGAAAGGCGGCCTCTTGAGGTGTGAAAGAAAAGTCATGTTTCTGTTCGAAATGAAGAAGGGACTAATCATCGCTAATTTCGCGAGAAGCTTGAGAACCCTGTGCATTTCGAGTTGCGGCACGGAGCATGAGGTTCCTCCTCCATGGCAGTGTGATTCTTGGAGATCCTTTTGAGCTGCATGTAAGGAACCAAGCCACGTCTTGGGATTCGAGAGGGAACGTGGGAGTGTTCTATAGGTCCTGCATTGGAAAAAAGCCTCACCTTACACTGAGAGGTGAATCTCTTTGTTTCTTGAGTTGTGGCAGGTAGCGGAATTTTCCTCCCAAGTTGACCCTTTCGATTCAGGGAGCCTCTCTTGAAGCATCAGGGAAGTCAAGGCAAATTTGGGGCTTCGAGGAGGAGCCGGGGAAGTTCCTCCCGTCAATGCAGGGGACTCAGGCCTCATCTCCCACTCACAATCACATAGCGAGATGGTTCTCCACTTGCGATGGGCAGTTTCTTGACTTATGATGGGCAGTTTCTCGAGTTGCAGCGGGCACTTTTGGATCCATCTGGAGCTGGGATGCAGTCCTCTGGGAGCCTCTAATGTTGCCTCAGGGAATGCAGGCCCTCTTTTCGATGTGCACCGGCCATCTCCGGGCTCCTCTTGAGTCAACACACCAGATTTGGTACTCATCTTTAGTTGAGGCATGAACTTGAGCTTTCGTCTCGAGGTTGGACATGGATATCAGAGTTCAGATTGAGTTTCTCCAAGAGAGTACTTGTTCATCTCCTTGTGAGGTTACAAATCGCCTTTGCTCTCAGGGTGTCAGAACACAGCTGCATGAAGGCAGGGATTTTGGGCAGATTTTTGATGTATGCAACGGCGGAGTCAAACCTCCATTCATGTAGCTGAGCAGAAAGCTGGGGTTTTGTTGAAGTCACCACAAGGACATCAGTCCTCATCTCGAGTGGAGAGGGTGATATGGTGCTTTT
>ML663050.1:0-23242 GCA_007570785.1 Antilocapra americana | reverse complement strand
GAGGGTGATATGGTGCTTTTTCTCGAGTTTGATTGGCAAGCTGCGCGTTCCTCTCGAATCTTGGCAGGGACTCAGTGAGCTTCGGGTCTTAACCAGAGAAGCCAGATTTCCATTTCCGTGGCATGCATGAGCGAAGGAGTGCTCTGGAGTCGCTTGCGACTCACGGTTCTATACCCATTTGCGGCGTAGTCTACGGGGCCCCTTGGAACTGAAACTAGGGGGAAGATGTCCGATCATGTGAGGCGTGACACTCCTTTTTCCTCTCCTCTTGAAAAAACGGAGTCCTCAGGGCTCCTGCCTTGTTGAGGCAGGCAAATACAGATTTTGCTCGATGGCAACAAGGCAGTGAGGCCTCCCTTCGTGTTCTGAGGCGAATTCCCAGATGTAATATAGAATCAGGCTTTCCCTAAAGTGCAGGGGCAAATGGCTGTCCTTGGAAATTTCTGCAGGAGGCTCTGGGTTCCTCTCATGTTTCACTTGGTGAGAAAGCCAGCCTCTTGAGTTGCCAGAGGAAAGTCGTGTGTCTGTTGGCAGCGAAGAAGGTGCTAATCATCGCATATCTCACGAGAAGCTGGAGAACCTGGGCCTTTCAAGTTGTTGCAGGGAGCACAAGGTTCCCCTTGCATGACCGTGTGCTTCTTGGAGATCATCTTGGGCTGTATGTAGCGAGTCAGCTTCGTCTTGGGGTTCGATAGGGAACGTGGGAGTGTTCAGGAGGCCCTGCATGGGGAAAAAAGCCTCACCTCACATTGAGGGGGAATCTCTTCGTTTCTTGTGTTGTGGCAGTAAGGGCAGTGTTTCTTCCAAGTTGACCCCTTCAATTCAGGGACCCTCTCCTGCAGCCTCAGGGAAGTGAAAGCAACTTGGGAGGTTGGAGGAAGAGCCGAGGAAGTTTCTCGCGTCCCTGCAAGGGAATCAGGCCTCATCTCCCCTTCAGAGGCATATCGTGGCTTGGTTCTCGACTTGCGGCGGGCAGTTTCTCGACTTAAGGGGGGCAGTTTCTCGAGTTGCAGCGGGCACTTTTGGATCCATCTGGAGCTGTGGCGCGATCCTCTGGGAGCCTCTAATGTTGCATCAGGGAAGGCAGGACCTCATTGTGATATGCACGGGCCATTTCGGGGCTCTTCTTGAGTCACTTCACCAGACGAGGTCCTCATATGTAGGTGAGGTATGAACTTGAGCTTTCATCTCGAGTTTGGACACGGATATCAGACTTCCGATTGAGTTTCTCCAAGAGAGTACTGCTCGTCTCGTTGTGAGCTGTGCATCTCGCCTTTGCTCTCGGGTTTTCAGAAGTCCACTGCATGAAGGCAGGGCTTTGGGGCAGATTTTTGATATGTGAAACGGGGGTGTCAGACCTCCATCCGTGTAGCTGAGCAGAAAGATGTGGTTTTGTTGAAGTCCCCACAAGGACATCAGTCCTCATCTCGAGTAGAGGGGGTGATATGGTGCATTTTCTCGAGTTTGAGTGGGAAGCTGCAGGTTCCCCTCGAATCGTGGTAGGGACCTCAGGGAGCCTCTGGTCTTGACAAGTGAAGTCAGGTGTCCAGTTGCGTGGCATGCATGAGTGAAGGAGTGCTCTGGAGTCGCTTGAGGGATGTCAGAGAGTCTCCTTGGAAATGAAGGCAGAGGAACTCAGGGTCCCATCCCCATTTGCGACCTTGTCTTCGGAGTCCCTTGGAACTGAACCTAGGAAGAATTTGTTCCCTTATGTGAGGCGTGACACTCTCTTTTCCTCACCTCTTGAAGAAATGGAGGCGTCAGTTCTCCTGCCTTGTTGAGGCAGTCAATTACAGCTTCTCCTCGAAAGCAACCAGGCAGTGAGCCATCCCTTCATGTTCTGAGGTGAATTCCCAGAGGGGCTGGAGAATCAGGCTTTCCCTGAAGTGCAGGGGCAAATGGCTGTCCTTGGAAATTTCTGCAAGAGGATCTGGGTTCCTCTCATGATTCACTTGGAGAGAAAAGCAGCCTCTTGATGTGTCAGAGGAAAGTCGTGTGTCTGTTTGCAGCGAAGAAGGGGCTCATCATCGCTCATCTTGCAAGAAGCTGGAGAACCCTGGGCCTTTCAGGTTGTGTCGGGGAGCACGAGGTTCCTCTTGCATGGCCGTGTGATTCTTGGAGATCCTGTTGGGCTGCATGTAGCGAACCAAGCTTCGACTTGGAATTCGATAGGGAAGGATGGAGTTTTCTTCAGGCCCTGCATGGTAAAAAGCCTCACCTCACACTGAATGGGGAGTTTCTTCATTTCTTGTGTTGTGGCGGTAAGGGTAGTGTTCCTTCCAAGTTGACCCTTTCAATTCAGGGACACTCTCGTCCAGCCTCAGGGAAGTCAAAGCAACTTGGGAGGTTCGAGGAGGAGCCGTGAAAGTTTCTCGCGTCTCTGCAGGGGAATCAGGCCTCATCTCGCCTTCAGAGGCACATCGTGGCTTAGTTCTTGACATGCGGCGAGCAGTTTCTCGACATATGGCGGGCAGTTTCTCGACTTACAGCGGTGAGTTTCTCGAGTTGCAGCTGGCACTTTTGGATCCATCTGGAGATGCAGGGTGGTCCTCTGGGAGCCTCTAATGTTGCCTCAGGGAAGGCAGGCCCTCATTTCGATGTGCACGGGCCATCTTGGGGCTCTTCTTGAGTCACTACACCAGACGAGGTCCTCATGTGTAGGTGAGGTATGAACTTGAGCTTTCATCTCGTGTTTGGACACGGATATCAGAGTTCTGATTGAGTTTCTCCAAGAGAGTATGTGCTCGTCTCATTGTGAGGTATGCAACTCGCCTTTGCACTCTGGTTTTCAGAACTCCTTTGCATGAAGGCAGGGATTTTGGGCAGATTTTTGCTATGTGCATCGGGTGAGTCAGACCTCCATCCGTGTAGCTGAGCAGAAAGTTGTGGTTTTGTTGAAGTCACCACCAGGACATCAGTCCTCATCTCGAGTGGAGGCGGTGATATGGTGCTTTTTCTCGAGTTTGCGTGGGAAGCTGCGGGTTCCCCTCGAATCGTGGCAGGGACCTCAGGGAGCCTCTGGTCTTGACCAGCGAAATCAGGTGTCCGGCAGGGTGACATGCATGAGCGAAGGAGTGCTCTGGAGTCGCTTGCGGGATGACAGAGGGTCTCCTTGAAAATGAAGGGAGAGGAATTCAGGGTTCCATTTTCATTTGCAACCTAGTCTTCCGGGTCCCTTGGAACTGAACCTCGGGGGTAGTTTTCCACTAATGTGAGGCGTGACAGTCCTTTTTTCTCTCTTCTCGAAGAATTGGATGCTTCAGGGCTCCTGCCTTTTTGAGGCAGGCAATTACAGCTTTTGATCGATGGCAGCCAGGCAGTGACGCCTCCCTTCGTGTTCTGAGATGAATTCCCAGAGGTGCCTGAGAATCAGGCTTTCCTTGAAGTGTAGGGACAAATGGCTGTTCTTGGAAATTTCTGAAGGAGGCTCTGGGTTCTTCTCATGATTCACGTGGTGAGAAAGGCAGCCTCTTGAAGTGTCAGAGGAAAGTTGTGTGTCTGTTGGCACTGAAGAAGGGGCTCTTCATTGCTCATCTCCCGAGAAGCTGGAGAAGCCTGGGCCTTTCAAGTTGTGGCAGAGAGCAGGAGGTTCCTCTTGCATGGCCGTGTGCTTCTTGGAGACCCTCTTGGGCTGCATGTACTGAACCAAGCTTTTTCTTGGTATTCGATAGGGAACATGGGAGTGTTCTGGAGGCCTTGCATGGGAAGAAAAGCCTCACCTCACATTGAGAGGGGAATCTCTTCGTTTGTTGCGTGGTGGCGGTAGGGGTAGTGTTCCTTCCAAGTTGACCCTTTCAATTCAGGGACCCTCTCGTGCAGCCTCAGGGAAGTCAAAGCAACTTGGGAGGTTCGAGGAGGAGCCGAGGAAGTTTCTCGCGTCACTGCAGGGGAATCAGGCCTCATATCGCCTTCAGAGACACATCGTGGCTTGGTTCTCGACTTGCGGAGGGCAGTTTCTCGAGTTGAAGCGGGCACTTTCGGATCCATCTAGAGCTGCAGCGCGGTCCTCTGGGAGCCTCTAATGTTTCCTCAGGGAATGCAGGCCTTCATTGTGATTGTGCTCCGGCCATCTCAGGGCTTTTGTTTAGTCACTACACTGGACGAGGTCCTCATCTGTAGGTGAGGTATGAAATTGAGCTTTCATCTCAAGTTTGGGCATGGATATGAGAGTTCCAGTTGAGTTTCTCCAAGAGAGTACGTGCTCATCTCGTTGTGACGTATGCAACACGACTTTGCACTCGGGTTTTCAGAACTCCTTTGCATGAAGGCAGGGTATTGGGCAGATTTTTGATATGTGCACCGGGGGAGGCAGACCTCTATCCTTGTAGCTGAGCAGAAAGCTGGGATTTTGCTGAAGTCACCACAAGGACATCAGTCCTCATCTCGAGTGGAGGGGGTGATATGGTTCTATTTCTCTAGTTTGAGTCCGAAGCTGCGGATTCCCCTCGAATCTTGGCAGGGAACTCAGGGAGCCTCTAGCCATGACCAGCGAAGTCACGTGTCGGGCTGCGTGGTATGGATGAGCGAGTGAGTGCTGTGGAGTCACTTGCGGGATGTCAGAATATCTCCTTGGAAATGAAGGCAGAGGAACTCAGGGTTCCATCCCCATTTTCGACCTAGTCTTCGGGGTCCCTTGGAACTGAACCTTTGGGGAAGTTGTCCACTCAGGTGAGGCGTGACACTCCCTTTTCCTCTCCTCGCGAAGAATCGGAGGCGTCAGGTGTCCTGTCTTGTTGAGGCAGGCAATTACAGCTATTCCTTGATGGCAACCAGGCAGTGAGGCCTCCCATCGTGTTTTGAGGCGAATTCCCAGAGGTGCTGGAGAATCAGGCTTTCCCTGAAGTGCAGGGGCACATGGCTGTCCTTGGAAATTTCTGCAGGAGGCTCTAGGTTCCTCTCATGATTCACGTGGTGAGAAAGACACCCTCTTGAGGAGTCAGAGGAAAGTCATGTGTCTGTTGCCAGCGAAGAAGGGGCTCATCATCCTTCATCTCGTGAGAAGCTGGAGAACCCTGGGCCTTTCGAGTTGTGGCAGGGAGCATGAGGTTCCTCTCTCATGGCAATGTGCTTCTTGGAGATCAGCTTGGGCTGCATGTAGCGAACCAAGCTTCGTTCTGGAATTCGATAGGGTACGTGGGAGTGTTCTGGAGGCCCTGCTTGGGAAGAAAAGCCTTAAATCACATTGAGAGCGGAATCTCTTCCTTTCTTGTGTTGTGGTGGTAAGGGTAGTGTTCCTTCCAAGTTGATCCTTTCAATTCAGGGACCCTCTCGTGCAGCCTCAGGGAAGTCAAAGCAACTTGGGAGGTTCGAGGAGGAGCCGAGGAAGTTTCTCGTGTCCCTGCAGGGGAATCAGGCCTCATCTCGCCTTCAGAGGAACATCGCGGCTTGGTTTTCGACTTGCGGCGGGCAGTTTCTCGACTTACGCCGGTCAGTTTCTCGAGTTGCAACGGGCACTTTCGGATCCATCTGGAGCTGCGGCGCGGTCCTCTGGGAGTCTCTAATGTTTCCTCAGGGAATGCAGGCCTTCGTTGTGATGTGCATGGGCCATCTCGGGGCTCATGTTGAGTCACTACACCAAACGAGGTCCTCATCCGTATTTGAGGTATGAATTTGAGCTTTCATCTCGAGTTTGGGCACGGATATCAGAGTTCCAATTGAGTTTCTCTAAGAGAGTACGCGCTCATCTTTCTGTGAGGTATGCAACGCATCTTTGCACTCGGGTTTTCAGAACTCCTTTGCATGAAGGCAGGGCTTTTGGGCAGATTTTTGATACGTGCAATGGGTGAGTCAGACCTCCATCCGTGTAGCTGAGCAGAAAGCTGGGGTTTTCTTGAAGTCACCACAAGGAAATCAGTCCTCATCTCGAGTGGAGGGGGTGATATTGTGCTTTTTCTCGAGTTTGAGTGGGAAGCTGCGGGTTCCCCTCGAATAGTGGCAGGGACCTCAGGGAGCCACTGGTTTTGACCAGCGAAGTCAGGTGTACGGCTTCGTGGCATGCATGAGCGAAGGAGTGCTCTGGAGTCACCTGCGGGGTCAGAGAGTCTCCTTGGAAATGAAGACAGAGGAACTCAGGGTCCCATCCCCATTTGCGACCTAGTCTTCGGGATCCCTTGGAACTGAACCTCGGGGGAAGTTGTCTGCTCATATGAGGCGTGACACTCCCTTTTCCTCTCCTCTAGAAGAAACGGAGGCGTCAGGTCTCCTGCCTTGTTGAGGCAGGCAATTACAGCTTTTCCTCAATGACAACCAGGCAGTGAGGCCTCCCTTCGAGTTCTGAGGCGAATTCCAAGAGGTGCTGGAGAATCAGGCTTTCCCTGATGTGCAGGGGCAAACGGCGGTCCTGGGAAATTTCTGCAGGAGGCTCTGGGTTCCCATCATGATTCACGTGGAGAAAAAGGCAGCCTGTTGAGGTGTCAGAGGAAAGTCGTGTGCCTGTTGGCAGCGAAGAAGGGGCTCATCATCGCTCATCTTGCGAGAAGCTGCAGAAACCTGGACCTTTCGGGTTGTGGCAGGGAGCACGAGGTTCCTCTTGCATGGCCGTGTGCTTCTTGGAGATCCTCTTGGGCTGCATGTAGCGAACCAAGCTTCGTCTTGGGATTCGATAGGGAATGTGGGAGTGTTCTGGAGGACCTGCATGGGAAGAAAAGCCTCACCTCACATTGAGAGGGGAATCTCTTCGTTTCTTGTGTTGTGGCGGTAAGGGTAGTGTTCTTTGCAAGTTGACCCTTACAATTCAGGGACCCTCCCGTGCAGCCTCAGGGAAGTTAAAGCAACTTGGGAGGTTCAAGGAGGAGCCGAGGAAGTTTCTCGCGTCACTGCTGGTGAATCACGCCTCATCTCACCTGCAGAGGTACATCGTGGCTTGGTCCTCGACTTGCGGAGGGCAGTTTATCGACTTACGGCAGGCAGTTCCTCGAGTTGCAGCGGGCACTTTTGTATCCATCTGAAGCTGCAGCGCGGTCTTCTGGGAGCCTCTAATGTTGCCTCAGGGAAGGTCGGCCCTCATTGTGATGTGCACGGTCCATATCGGGGCTCTATTTGAGTCACTACACCGGATGAGGTCCTCATCTGTAGGTGAGGTATGACTTGAGCTTTCATCTCGAGTTTGTCCACGGATGTCAGAGTCCCGATTGAGTTTCTCCAAGAGAGTATGTGCTCATCTCGTTGTGAGGCATGCAACGCGCCTTTGCTCTCAGGTTTTCAGAACTCCTTTGCATGAAGGCAGGGCTTTTGGGCAGATTTTTGATATGTGCAATGGGGGAGTCAGACCTCCGTCCCTGTAGCTGAGCAGAAACCTGGGGTTTTGTTGAAGTCACCACCAGGACATCAGTCCTCATCTCGAGTGGAGGGGGTGATATGGTGCTTTTTCTTGAGCTTGAGTGGGAAGCTGGGGGTTCCCCTCGAATCGTGGCAGGGACCTCAGTGAGCCTCTGGTCTTGAGCAGCGAAGTCAGATGTCCATGTGTGTGGCATGCATGAGCGAAGGACTGCTCCGAAGTCACTTGCGGTTTGTCAGAGAGTCTCATTAGCAATGAATGCAGAGGAACTCGTGGTTCCATCTCCATTTGACAACTAGTCTTCGGGGTCCCTTGGAACTGAAACTGGGGGGAGGTTTTCCGTTCATGTGAGTCGTGACACACCCTTTTCCTCTCCTCTTGAAAAAACGGAGGCTGCAAGTCTCCTGCCTTGTTGAGTCAGGCAATTACAGCTTTCCCTCGATGGCAACGAGGCAGTGAGGCCTCCCTTGGTGTTCTGAGGCGAATTCCCAGAGGTGCTGGAGCATAAGGCTTTCCCTGGAGTGCAGGGGCAAATGGCTGTCCTTGGACATTTCTGCAGGAGACTCTGGGTTCCTCTCATGATTCCCTTGGTGAGAAAGGCAGCCTCTTGAAATGTGAGAGGAAAGTCGTGTGTCTGTTGGAAGCGAATAAGGGGCTAACCGTCGCTTATCTCGCGAGAAGCTGGAGAACCCTGGGCCTTTCGAGTTGTGGGAGGGAGCACAAGGTTCCTCTGGCATGGCCCTGTTCTTCTTGGAGATCCTCTTGGGCTGCATGTAGCGAACCAAGCTTCGTCTTGGGATTTGATAGGGAACGTGGGAGTGTTCTTCAGGCCCTGCATGGGAAAAAAAGCCTCACCTCACATTGAGAGGGGAATCATTTTGGTTCTTGAATTGTGGCGGGAAGCGTAGTGTTCCTCCCAGGTTGACCCTTTCAATTCAGGGACCCTCTCGTGCAGCCTCAGGGACGTCAAAGCATCTTGGGAGGTTGGAGGAGGAGCCGTGGAATTTTCTCGTGTCCCTGCAGGGGAATCAGGCCTCATCTCGCCTTCACAGGCACATCATGGGATGGTTCTCGACTTGGGGTGGGCGTTTCTCGACTTACGACGGGCAGTTTCTCGAGTTGCAGCGGGCACTTTTGGGTCCCTCTGGAGCTGCGACGCGGTCCTCTGGGTGCCTCTAATGTTGCCTCAAGGAGGGCAGGCCCTCATTTCGATGTGCACTGGCCATCTCGGGGCTCTTCTTGAGTCACTACACGGGATTAGGTCCTCATCGTTAGGTGAGGTATGAACTTGAGCTTCATCTCGAGTTTGGACACGGATATCAGGGTTCCGATTGAGTTTCTCCAAGAGAGTACGTGCTCGTCTTGTTGTGAGCTGTGCAACTCGCCTTTGCTCTCGGGTTTTCAGAAGTCCACTGCATGAAGACAGGGCTTTTGGGCAGATTTTTGATATGTGCAACGGGGTGTCAGACCTCCATTCGTGTAGCTTAGCAGAAAGCTGGGGTTTTGTTGAAGTCACTACCAGGACATAACTCCTCGTATTGAGTGGAGGGGGTGATATGGTGCTTTTTCTGGAGTTTGAGTGGAAAGCTGCGGGTTGCCCTCGAATCGTGGCAGGGACCTCAGTGAGCCTCTCGTCCTGAGCAGCGAAGTCAGGTGTCCGTGTCCTGGCATTCAAGAGCGAAGGAGTGCTCCGGCGTCGCTTGCTGGATGTCAGAGAGTCTCATTGTCAATGAAGGCAGAGAAGCTCAGGGTTCCATCCACATTTGCGACCTAGTATTCGGGGTCCCGTGGAACTGAAACTGGGGGAAGGTTTTCCGGTCATGTGAGGGGTGACACTCCCTTTTCCTCTCCGCTTGTAAAAACGGAGGTGTCAGGTCTCCTTCCTTGTTGAGGCAGGAAATTACAGCTTTTCCTCACTGGCAACGAGGCAGTGAGGCCTCTCTTCGTGTTGTAAGGTGAATTGGCAGAGGTGCTGGACAAGTAGGCTTTCCCTGAAGTGCAGGAGCAAATGGCTATCCTTCGAAATTTTTGCAGGAGGCTCTGGGTTCCTCTCATGATTCACTTGGTGAGAAAGGCAGCCTCTTGAGGTGTGAGAGGAAAGTCGTGCGTCTGTTGGAAGCGAAGAAGGTTCTAACAGTCACTCCTCTCGCGAGAAGCTGGAGAACCCTGGGCCTTTCGAGTTGTGGCAAGGAGCACAAGGTTCCTCTTGCATGGTCCTGTGCTTCTTGGAGATCCACTTGGGCTGCATGGAGTGTACGAAGCTTCGTCTTGGGATTCGATAGGGAACGTGGGAGTGTTCTTGAGGCCCTGAATGGGAAAAAAACCTCACCTCACATTGAAAGTGGAATCTTTTTGGTTCTTGATTTGTGGCGGGAAGTGTAGTGTTCCTCCCAGGTTGACCGTTTCAATTCAAGGACTCGCTCGTGCAGGTCAGGGATGTCAAGGCATCCTGGGAGGTTCGAGGAGGAGCCGTGGAAACTTCCGCGTCCCTGCAGGGGAATCAGGCCTCATCTCGTCTTCAGAGGCACATCGTGGCATGGGTCTCGAATTGTGGCGGGCAGTTTCTCGACTTACGGCGGGCAGTATCTCGAGTTGCAGCGGGCACTTTTTTATCCCTCTGGAGCTTCAACACAGTCCTCTTGGTGCCTCTAATGTTGCCTTAGGGAAGGCAGGCCCTCATTTCGATGTGCACGGGCCATCTCGGGGCTCTTCTTGAGTCACTACACCGGATTAGGTCCTCATCCTTAGGTGAGGTATGAACTTGAGCTTTCATCTCGAGTTTGGACACGGATATCAGGGTTCCGATTGAGGTTCTCCAAGAGTACGTGCTCTTCTCATTTGGAGCTACGTAACTCGCCTTTGCTCTCGGGTTTTCAGATTTCCACTGCATGACGTAAGGGCGTTTGGGTAGATTTTTGATATGTGCAACGAGGGAGTAGGACCGCCATCCGTGTAGCTGAGCAGAAAGCTGGGGTTTTGTTGAAGTCACCACCAGGACATCAGTCCTCATCTCGAGTTGGGGGGTGATATGGTGCTTTTTTCCGAGTTTGAGTGGGAAGCTGCGGGTTCCACTCCAATCGTGGCAGAGACCTCAGTGAGCCTCTGGTCTTGAGCTGGGAAGTCAGGTGTCCGTTTATGTGGCATACATGATTGAAGGAGTGCTCCAGAGTCGCTGGCGGGTTGTCAGAGAGTCTCCTTGGCAATGAAGGCAGAGGAACTCAGGGTTCCATCCCCATTTGCGACCTAGTCTTCGGGGTCCCTTGGAACTGAAACTGGGGGGATGTTTTCCACTCATGTGAGGCCTGACACTCCCTTTTCATCTCCTCTTGAAAAATTGGAGGCGTCAGGTCTCGTGCCTTGTTGAGGCAGGAAATTACAGCTTTCCCTCGATGTCAACGAGGCAGTGAGGCATCCCTTCGTGTTCTGAGGTGAATTCCCAGAGGTACTGGACAATCAGACTTTCCCTGAAGTGCAGGGGCAAATGGCTGTTCTTGGAAATTTCTGCAGGACGCTCGGGGTTCCTCTAATGATTCACTTGGTGAGAAAGGCAGCCTCTTGAGTTGTGAGAGAAAAGTCTTGTGTCTGTTGGAAGCGAAGAAGGGGATAACCATCGCTCCTCTCGCGATAAGCTGTAGAACCCTGGGCCTTTCGAGTTGTGGCAAGGAGCACGAGGTTCCTCTTGCATGGCCCTGTGCGTCTTGGAGATCCTCTTGGGCTGTATGTAGCGAACGAAGCTTGGTCTTTGGATTCGATAGGGAACGTGGGAAGATTCTTGAGGCCCTGCATGGGAAAAAAAGCATCATCTCACATTGAGAGGGGAATCGTTTCGGTTCTTGAGTTGTGGCGGGAAGCGTAGTGTTTCTCCCTGGTTGACCCTTTCAATTCAGGGACCCTCTCGTGCAGCCTCAGGGACGTCAAGGCATCTTGGGAGGTTCGAGGAGGAGCCGTGGAAATTTCTCGTGTCCCTGCAGGGGAATCAGGCCTCATCTCGCCTTCAGAGGCACATCGTGGGATGGTTCTCGACTTAAGGCTGGCAGTTTCTCGACTTACGGCGGGCAGTTTCTCGAGTTTATGCAGGTACATTTGGGTCCCTGTGGAGCTATGTCAGGGTCCTCTGCGTGCCTCTCATGTTGCCTCAGGGAAGGCAGACCCTCATTTCGATGTGCACGGGCCATCTCGGGGCTCTTCTTGAGTCACTACACTGGATTAGGTCCTCATCGTTAGGTGAGGTATGAACTTAGGCTTTCATCTCGAGTTTGGACACGGATATAAGGGTTCTGATTCAGTTTCTCCAAGAAAGTACGTGCTCATCTTGTTGTGAGCTATGCAAGTCACCTTTGATCTGGGGTTTTCAGAAGTCCACTACATGAAGGTAGGGTGTTTGGGCAGATTTTTGATATGTGCAACGGGGCAGTCAGACCTCCATCCATGTAGCTGAGCATAAAGCTGGGGATTTTTCGAAGTCACCACCAGAATTCAGTCTTCATCTCGAGTGGAGGGGGTGATATAATGCTTTTTCTCGAGTTTGAGTGGGAAGCTGCGGGTTCCCCTCGAATCGTAGCAGGGACCTCAGTTAGCCTCTGGTCTTGATCAGCGAAGTCAGGTGTCCGTTTGTGTGGCATGCATGAGCGGAGGAGTGCTCGGGAGTCACTTGCGGGATGTCAGAAAGTCGCCTTGGTAATGAAGGCAGAGGAACTCAGTGTTCCATCCCCATTTGCGACCTAATCTTCGGAGTCCCTTGGAACTGAAACTGGGGGGTATTATCCGCTCATGTGAAGCATGACCCTCCCTTTTCCTCTCCTCTTGAAAAAACGGAGGCGTCAGGTCTCCTCCCTTTTTGAGGCAGGCAATTACAGCTTTTCCTCGATGGCACCGAGGCAGTGAGGCCTCCCTTCGTGTTCTGAGGCGAATTCCCAGAGGGGCTGGAGAATCAGGTTTTCCCTGAAGTGCAGGGGCCAATGGCTGTACTTGGAAATTTCTGCTGGAGGTTCTGGGTTCCTCTCATGATTCAGTCGGTTTGAAAGGCAGCCTTTTGAGGTCTGAGAGGAAAGTCGTGTATATGTTGGAACCGAAGAAGGGGCTAACCGTCCCTCATCTCATGAGAAGCTGGAGAACCCTGTGCCTTTCGAGTTGTGGCAGGGAGCACGAGGTTCCTCTTGCATGGCCCTGTGCTTCTTGGAGATCCTCTTGGGCTGCATGTAGCGAACCAAGCTTCGTCGTGGGATTCGATAGGGAACGTGGGAGTGTTCTGGAGGCCCTTCAAAGAAAAAAAGAAAAACCTTCAATTCACTTTGACAAGGGAAACTCTTCGTTTCTTGAGTTGGGGCGGAAAGCGTATTGTTCCTCCCAAGTTGACCCTTTCAATTCAAGGACCCTCTCGTGAAGCCTCAGGGACGTCACGGCAACTTGGGCGGTTCGAGGAGGAGCCGTGAAACTTTCTCGCGTTCCTGCAGGGGAATCAGACCGCCTCTCGCCATCAGAGTCACATCGTGGGATGGTTCTCGACGTGCGCAGGGCAGTTTCTCTACTTTCGGCGGGAAGTTTCGAGCTGTGACGCTGTCCCCTGGGAACGTCTCATGTTGCCTCAGGGAAGGCAGGCCCTCATTTCGATGTGCATACGTCACCTTGGGGCTCTTCTTGAATCACTACACCAGATAAGGTCCTCATGTTTAGGTGAGGTATGAACTTGAGTTTTCATCTAGAGTTTGGACACGGATATCAGAGTTCTGATTGAGTTTGTCCAAGAGAGTACATGCTCATCTCGTTGTGATGTGTGCAACTCGCCTTTGCTCTCGTATTTTCAGAACTCCAATGCATGAAGGCAGGGCGTTTGGGCAGATTTTTGATATGTGCAACGGGTGAGTCAGACCTCCATCCATGTAGCTGAGCAAAAAATTGGTGTATTTTAAAGTCACCACAAGGACATCAGTCCTCATCTCGAGTCGAGTGAGTGATATGGTGCTTTTTCTCGAGTTTAATTCGGAATCTGCGGGTTGCCCTCAAATCGTGGCCGAGTCCTTAGTGAGCCTCTGGTCTTGACCAGCAATGTCAGGTGTCCGTTTTCGTGGCTTGCATGAGCGAAGGAGTGCTTCGAAGTCCTTGCGTGATGTCAGAGATGCTCTTTGGAAATGAAAACAGTGGAACTCAGGGTTCCATCCCTATTTGCTACCTAGTCTTCGGGGTGCCTTGAAATCGAAACTGGGGGGAAGTTGTCTGCTCATGTGAGGCATGACACTCCCTTTTCATCTCTTCTTTAAAAAACGGAGGCGTCAGGTCTCCTGCCTTGTTGAGGCAGGCAATTACAGCCTTTCCTCGATGGTAACGAGGCAGTGAGGCCTCCCTTGGTGTTCTGAGGTGAATTCCCAAAGGTGCTAGAGAATCAGGCTTTCCCTGAAGTGCGGGGCAAATGGCTGTCCTTGGAAATTTCTACAGGATGCTCTGGGTTACTATCATGATTCGCTTGTTGAGAAAGGCAGCCTCTTGTGGTGTTAGAGGAAAGTTGTGTGTCTGTTCGAAGCGAAGACGGGGCTATTCATCGCTCCTCTTGCGAGAATCTGGAGAACCCTGGGCCTTTCGAGTAGTGGCAGGGAGCACGAGGTTCCTCTTGCATGGCCCTGTGCTTCTTGGAGATCCTCTTGGGCTGCATTTATCGAACCAAGCTTCATCTTGGGATTCAAAATATTGTGTTCTGGGGGTCCTGTATGGGAAAAAAGCCTCCCGTCACGTTGAGAGGGGAATCTCTTAGTTTCTTCTGTTGTGGTGGGAAGCATAGTGTTCCTCCCAAGTTGACCCTTTCAATTCAGGGACCCTTTCGTGAAGCCTCAGGGAAATCAAGGCAACTTGGGAAATTCGAGGAGGAGCCGTGGATGTTTCTTGTGTCCCTGCAGGGGAATCAGTCCTCATCTCGCCTTCAGAGGCACATCGTGGCATGGTTCTCGACTTGCGGCGGGCAGTTTCTAGACTTACAGTTGGCAGTTTCGAGCTGCGACGCGGTCCTCTGGGAGCCTCTAATGTTGCCTCAGGAAAGGCAGACCCTCATTTCGATGTGCACAGGTCATCTCGGGGCTCTTTTTAAGTCACTACAGCAGAGTAGGTCCTCATCTTTAGGTGAGGTATGAATTTGAGCTTTCATCTCGAGTTTGGACACGGATATCAGAGTTCTGGTTAAGTTTCCCCAAGAGAGTATGTGCTCAACTCGTTGTGAGGTATGCAACTCGCGTTTGCTCTCTGGTTTTCAGAACCCCTTTGCATGAAGGCAGGGCTTTTGGGCAGATTTTTGATGTGTGCACCTGGGGATTCTGTCCTCCATCCGTGAAGCTGAGCAGAAAGCTGGGGTTTTTTTTGACATCAATACAAGGACATCAGTCCTCATCTCAGAGTTGAGGGGCTGATATGTTGCTTTCCTCGAGTTTTAGTTTGAAGCTACGGTACCCCCTTGAATCGTTGCTGGGACCTCAGTCAGCCTCGGTTCTTGACCAGCGAAGTCAGGTGTCTATTTGCCTGGAATATATGAGCGAGGGAGTGCTCTGGAGTTGCTTGCGGGATGTCAAATTGTCTCCTTTGAAATGAAGGCAGAGGAACTCATGTTTCCATCCCCATTTGCAACCTGCACTTCGAGGTCCCTTGGAAGTGAAACTCGGGGGAAGTTGTCCACTCATATGAGGCATGACACTCCCTTTTCCTCTCCATATGAAAAAGTGGAAGCATCAAGTCTCCTGCCTTGTTGATGCCGGCAATGACATCTTTTCCTCGATGACGGCAAGGCAGTGAGCCCTCCCTTCATGTTCTGAGGCGAATTCCCAGAGGTGCTGGAAGATCAGGCTTTCCCTGAAGTGCCAGGGCAAATGGCTGTCCTTGTAAATTTCTGCAGGAGGCTCTGGGCTCCTCTCATGATTCACTTGGTGCGAAAAGCGGCCTCTTGAGTTGTGAGAGGAAAGTCACGTGTCTTTTGGAAACGAAAAAGGGTCTATTCATCGCTCATCTCGCGAAAACTTGGAGAACATTGGGACTTTCATGTTGTGGCAGGAAGCTCGAGGTTCCTCTTGCATGAAATGTGTATCTAGGACATCCTCTTGGACTGCATATAGGAAACCAAGCTTCCTTAGTTTCAATAGGGAACTTCAGAATGTTCTGGAGGCCCTGCCTGGGAAAAAAATAGCCTCACCTCACATTGAGTGTGGAATCTCTTCATTTCTTGAGTTGTGGCAGGAAGCATAGTGTTCCTCTCAATTGAACCTTTCAATTCAGGGACCCTCTCCTGAAGCCTCAGGGAAGTCAAGGCAACTTGAGAGTTTCGAGGAGGAACCTTGGATATTTCTCTCGTCACTGTCTTGGAATCAGGCCTCATCTCACCTTCAGAGGCACATCGTGGAATATTTCTCGACTTGTGGCGTGCAGTTTCTCGATTTATGCCGTGTAGTTTCTCATGTTGCAGCTGACACTTTTGATCCATCTGGAGCTGCAACCGGGTCCTCTGTGAAGCTGAATGTTGCCTCTGGGAAAGCCATCCCTCATTATGATGTGTACAGGCCATCTCGGGGTTCTTTGGGAGTTACTACACAGGAATAGATGCTCATCTTTAGCTGAGGTACGAACCTGAGCTTTCACCTCGAGTTTAGACATGGATATCAGAGTTCCAACTGAGTTTTTCCAAGGAACTATGTGCTCATCTCTTTGTGAGGCTTGTAGCTCACCTTTGCTCTCGGGTTGTCAGAACTCCTTTTCATGAAGGCAGGGCTTTTGGGCAGATTTTTGATATGTGAAACACGGTAGTCAGACCTCCATCCTTGTAGCTGAGCAGAAACCTGTGGTTTTGTTGAAGTCACGACAAAGAAATCCATCTTCATCTTGAGCTTAGGTAGTGATATGTTGCTTTTTCTGGAGTTTTAATGGGAAGCTCTGTGTTCACTGGAATCGTGCCAGGAACCTCAGGGAGTCTTTGGTCTTGACCAGCGAAATCAGGTGTCCTTTTGCATGGCCTGCATGAGCATAGGATTGCCCTGGATTCGCTTTCGTAATGTCACAGACTCTCATTTGAAATGAAGACAGAGGTGCTCAAGGTTCCAACTCCATTTGCGACCTGGATTTCCGGGTACCTTGGAACTGAAATTGGGAGGACGTTTTCCACTCATGTGAAGCATGACACTCCATTTTCCTCTTCTGTTGTAATAAAGGCAGTTGTCTGGGCTCCTGCCTTATTGAGGCAGGTAATTACAGCTTTTCCTCGATGGCAACAAGGCCATGGGGCCTCCCTTCGTGTTCTGAGGTGAATTCCCAGAGGTGCTGGAGAATCAGGCTTTCCCTGAAGTGCAAGGACAAGTGGCTGTCCTTGGAAATTTCTGCAGGAGTCTCTGGGTTCCTCTCATGATTCCCTTGGTGAAGAAGATGGCCTCTTGAGGTGTGCGAGGAAAGTCGTGTGTCTGTTAGAGTTGAAGAAGTGGCTAATCATCGCTCATCTCGCGATAAGGTGAAGAACCCTGGGCCTTTCGTGTTGTGGTAGGGAGCACGAGGTCCTCTTGCCTGCCCATGAGTATCTTGGAGATACTCTTGGGGTGCATATTTGGAACCAAGTTTCGTCTTGGTTTTTGATACGGAACGTGGGAGTATCCTGGAGGCCCTGCATTTAAGAAAAGCATCAGCTCACATTTAGAGGGGAATCTCTTCTTTTTTTTTTGAGTTGTGGTTTAAAGCATAGAATTCCTCTCAAGTTGAACCTTTAAATGCAGGGACCCTCTCATGATGCCTCAGGGAATTCAATGAACTTGGGAGGTTCGAGGAGGAGCCGTGGAAGTTTCTCGCATCACCGCTTTGGAATCAGTCCTCCTCTCGCCTTTAGAGGAAATCTTGGGAGGTTTATTGACCTGTGGAGGGGCCATTTCTCGACTTATGGCCAGCTGTTTCTATAGTTGCAGTGCTCACTTTTGGATCCCTCTGGAGCTGCAACGTTGTCCTTTGGGAGCTTCTAATGTTGCCTCAGGAAAAGCAGGCCCTCATTTCGATGTGCACGGGCCATCTTGGACCTCTTCTTGAGTTACTACACCCAAAAAGGTCCTTATCTTTAGTTAAGTATGTACTTGAGCTTTCATTTCGAGTTTTGCCAGGGCTATCAGAGTTGGTAATGAGATTCTCCAAGAGAGTATGTGCTCATCTCTTTGTGTGGCACATAACTAGTCTTTGTTCTTGGGTGATCAGAACTCCTTTGCATTTAGGCAGGGCTTTAGGGTATGTTTTTAATATGTGCACCAGGGTTGTCAGACCTCCATCCGTGCAGCTGAGGAGAAACCTGGGGTTTGGTTCAATTCACCATGAGGAAATCCGTCCTCATCTTGAGTGGAGGTGGTGATATGGTGCTTTTTCTCGAGTTTTAATGTGAAGCTGCGTGTTTCACTCGAATTGTGGCAGGGAACTCAGTGAGCCTTTGGTCTTGAACAGCGAAGTCAAGTGTCCTTTTTCATGGCCTGCATGAGTATGGGATTCCTCTGGAGTCACTTACAGGATGTCACAGAGACTCATTTCAAATTAAGGCAGTTGAATTCAGGGTTCCATCTCCACTGACGATTCAGATTTCATGGTCCCTATGGAACTGAAACTGGGAGTGTGTTCTCCGCTCATGTTGAGGAATGACACAATCTTTTCTTCTCCTGTTGTAATAAAGGAGGAGTCAGGACTCCAGCTTTGTGGAGGCAGGTAATTAGAGCTTTTCCTCGATAGCAACAAGGCAGTGAGGCGTCCCTTAGTGTTCTGATGGGAATTCCCAGAGGTGCTGGAGAATCAGACTTTACCTGAAGTGCAGGGTCAAATGGCTGTCCTTGGAAATTTCTGCAGGAGGCTCTAAGTTCTTCTCAGGATTCACTTGGCGAAAATGGTGGCCTCTTAGGTTTGAGAGCAAAGTCGTTCTTCAGTTCAAGACGACACAGTGGCTATTCTTCGCTCATCTCACGATAATGTATACAACACTAGGTCTTTCGAGTTGTGGCAGGGAGCACCAGGTTCCTCTTGCATGATTATGTGTATCTTGGAGATCCTCTTGTGATGCATAAAGGGAACCTAGCTTCGTCTTGAAATTCAATAGGGAACATGATAGTGTTTAGAGGCCCTGCATGTGAAAAAAAAATCCTCACCTCACATTGAGAGGGGAGTGTCTTCTTTCCTGAGTTGTGGCAGGAAGTATAGTGTTCCTCTCAAGTTGACCCTTTAAATTCAGGGACCCTATCGTGAAGCCTCATGGAAGTCAAGGCAACTTGGGAGGTTCGAGAAGGACCTGAGAAAGGTTCTCACATCTCTGCAGGGGAATCAGGCCTCATCTCTACTTCAGAGGGAAATCTTGGGTGGTTTTTTGACTTGCAGCAGGCCGTTTCTCGACTTATGTTGGGCAGTATCTCGAGTTGCAGGGGGTACTTTTGGATCCCTCTGGAGGCGCTCCGTGGTCCTCTGGGAGCCTCTAATGTTGCCTCATGGAAGGCAGGCCCTCATTTCGATGTGCACGGGCCATCTCCAGGCACTTCCTGAGTCACACACCCAAAAGGGTCCTCATCTTTAGTTGAGATATGAACCTGAACTTTCATCTTTAATTTTGACAGGGCTATCCGAGTTCCTATTGAGTTTCTCCAAGAGAGTACATGCTCACCTCTTTGTGAGGTTTGTAACTCGCCTTTTCTGTTGGCTTGTCAGAACTCCTTTCCATTAAGGAAGGGTTGGGGAATACTTTTGATATGTGCAACGGGGGAGTCAGACCTCCATCCATGTAGCTGAGCAGAAACCTGGAGTTTTGTTCAAGTCACCACAAGGAAATCAGTCCTCATCTTGAGTGAAGAGGGTTATATGGTTCTGTTTCTCGAGGTTTAGTGGGAAGCTGCAGGTTCCACTCGAATCGTGGCAGGGACTTCAGTGAGCCTCTGGTCTTTACCATCGAAGTCCGGAGTATTTTTTTGTGGCCTGCATGAGTGTGGCATTGCTCTGGAGTCACTTCCAGGATGTCACAAAGTCTCATTTGACATGAAGGCAGAGGAACTCAGGGTTCCATTTTCATTTGCAACCTGTCCTTCGGGTTCCCTTGGAACTGAACCTGGGAGGAAGGTCTCTGCTCATGTGAAGCATGACACTCCCTTTCCTCTCCCATTATAAAAATGGGAGACGTCAGGACTCCAACCTTGCAGAGGCAGGTAATTATAGCTTTTCCTCAATGGCAACAAGGCAGTGAGGATTCCTTTCCTGTTCTGAGGCCATTTCTCAGAGCTACTGGAGAATCAGGCTTTCCCTGAAGTGCAGGGTCAAATGGCTGTCCTTTGGAATTTCTGCAGGAGTATCTGGGTACCTCTCGTGATTCAATTGGTGAAAAAGTTGGCCTCTTTTTGTTTGAGAGGAAAGTCGTTTGTCCACTCGAGACGATACAGGGACTAATCGTTGCTTATCTCGCGATAAGTTGAAGAACACGGGGCTTTTCGAGTTGTGGCTGGGAGCCTGAGGTTTCTCTTGGATGACGATGTGAATTTTGGCAATCTTCTGGAAGTGCATAAGGATCACCAAGCTTCGTCTTCTGACTCAATAGGGAATGAGGGAGTGTTCTGGATGCGCTTCAAGGGATAAAAGGCCTCACCTCACATTTAAAGGGGAATCTCTTCGTTTTTTGAGTTGTGTAGTGTAGTATTCTTTCCTTAAATTCATTGCCCCTATTGTGTAACCTCGGGGAAGTCAATTCAACTTGAGTGGTTCGAGGAGGAGCTGTGGAAGGTTCTGTAATGACGGGAGAGTAATCAGGCCTATCTGCCTTCAGAGGGAAATCTTGGGCTGTTTCTCGACTTGTGAGGGGCAGTATCTTGAGGTGCAGTGAATACTTTTGGATCCCTCTCAAGTTGTTATGTGGTCCTCTCGGAGCCTCTAATGTTCCCTCAGGGAAGTCAGGCCCTCTTTTCAGTATTCACTGGCCATCACTGGGCACTACTTGAGTCACTACACTGCAATAGGTCCTCATCTTTAGATCATTTATGAACTTGAGATTTCCTCGTGAATTTGGCAGGGCTATCAGAGTACCTATTGAGTTCTCCATGAGAGTCCATCCTCATCTCATTGTTAGGTGTGTAACTCATCTTTGCTCTCGGGGTGTCAGAACTCCTTTTCATTAAGGCAAGGCTTTTGAGCTTTTCCTACATATGTGCAATAGTGGAGTCAGATCTCCATCCGTGTAGCTGAACATAAATCTGGAGTTCTGTTAATGTCACCATTGGATTACCAGTCCTCATCTCGAGTTTAGGGCATTATATGGTGCTTTATCTCCAGTTTTAATAGGAAGGTGCAGATTCTACTCGAGTTGTGGCGCAGACCTCAGTCAGCTTCTGGTCTTGCACAATGACGTCAAGTCTCCTTTTGCATGGCCTGAAGGAGTGTCGGTTTGCTCTGGATTCACTTCCGTAATGTCATATGGTTTCATTTTAAATGAAGTCAGAGGAACTCAGAGTTCCACCTCCATTTGTGACTCGGACGTCAAGGTCCCTATCAAGTAGAAACTTGGAGGAAGGCCTCGGATCATGTTGAGGCATGGGAATCTGTGTTCCTCTCATGCTGTAAAAGGGGGAGTTGTCTGGACTCCTTTCTAGTTGAGGCTGGTAATTGGAGCTTTTTCTCGAGGTTCAACAATGGAATGAGGCCTCCCTTCATGTTCTGAGGCAAATTCCCAGAGGTGCTTGTGGATCAGCCTTTATCTGAAGATGAGTGGCAACTCTGACCTCTCGAGCTTCCTTGGTTAGAAAGGCCTTGTCTTGAAGTACAAGTGGAACCTCATATGTCCTCTCGAGATGACACAGAGGCAAATCATCCCTCATCTCATGATGAGATGGAGACTATGGGGCCTTTTTAGTTTGTGCCGTGGAGCACAAGGTTCCCCTTGAATGACACTTCTCTTGGCAGTCCTCTTGAAGTGAATAAAGGGAGCCAAGCTTCCTCTTGAGATTCGAGAGAAAAATTGGGAGGGTCTGGAAGTGGTACATGGAAAAAAGCCTCACCTCACACAGGCACCTCTCATGGTGGGGATGTCTGAGCCCTCAGAATAGTGAGTACTGCCCAGTGTTCCCAGCCTGTGCCCAGGGTTTTGCCTCTCTCTTTTATAGTGTGCAGCCCCACCGAGCATCACCCCCAGTCTCCCAAATTTGGCCAGCCCCCAAAGACTACCCTCCCCCGAGCTTCCCCAAATCTCAATGTCCCAGCCCTCTGGAATCTCAGCTAGCACCCCATACCAGCAAATCCTCCCCCGGGGTTCTGTGGGGGTTAAACTGAAGTCTGCTGCACCAGAAAATGAAAATGTGCACATCATATCAACTTTGAAGATGCTTAGAAATGCATGTTTTTAACATTATATTTTTTCACAGTAACGCATAAAAGCATCCTCTGTATTTATAGGAAAGATCCATGTGTCTCAAGTGAGCCCAGACCTTTCCCCTCCAACACTCTCTGGCAACCCCACCCTCTGCACCTCTCAGCACCCTTCCATCTCAGCACCATGCAGTCCCAGGAGCTCATCCTGTTGCCAGCCTCGAACCGAGGGGACCCCAGGGGGCCGATTTTGCCTGCAGCTTGGAGTCAACAGCACGTGTTCAGGTGGCCCTGCGGAGCACTGCACCGTGTCGGAGCTGGAGCCGCCTGGCGCCTGACGTGTGCTTAGATGCACAGTAAAGGCGTATAAACGAACATGGGTTCCCACGCCCCTCACGGGCACCAAAACTCTGGACTCCCTTCCAGGTGTCCAGGTCTGCATTCCCTCGTCTTCAGAGTGTCTGTTTGTTGTGGTGTGAGCCACATGTTCGGGCAAAGGTAAACCCTGCAGGGCCCTGGTCTCAGGGACTGCCCGACGGGGGTGCCTACCACCTGAGAAAGGTGGGTGCGACCCTCCACCTTACACCACCTTTGTGAGTGCAGACCCCAGGCTCGTCTGCACCCCGTGGGCTACACTGTCTCCACTCGCAAATGTCCCTCCTTGTAGGAGGGGCCCTCTAGTGCATGCACGGGGAGAGTTGAGCATGAACACCTGCAACCACGTTGTCCCCCCACCCCACAGCAACTATCACTAAGGAGCGTGGCTCGACCACATGGAGCCTAAGTGTTTCTGTCGGTCATGAATATTTGCAGCTTCAGCTGAGGCCCTGCCCCCATTGCCTTGGCAACCAGGCCCCACAATATAGTGGATGCAAGAAGTACTAAGTCGAACGGAGCACCAGTCAGAGGAGGGAGCCTGAGGCCCAGCCCCTGGGCATGGAGCTAGGGGGCCGACGCCCTCAGGTGAGAATCGAGCACGCCTTTGTGTCTGGGATAAAAGGCCCACAGTTTTCCTTGTGCCAGAGGGAGAAAGGAGGCCGAGGATGGAGCGGCCATGACAGGGGGGCCCTGTGATGCCCCAGATGTCAGACCTGCTTCCATGTGATCCATCCCACAATTGCTGGCCCCTCTGAGGATCTTCAGGTCACCAGGACAGGAGGAACCCCAGGTCCTGACTCAAAAAGGGTGGCAGGTAGAGGGAACTGACAGAGGTGGTGAGTCCAGCCGGAAAATGTCAGTAGCCTGCACCATAAAGGAAGAAATGTCCCCAGGTTGCCAGCTTGTGGCCTCAGGGAGTAGCAGGGCAGGAGGGGATCAAGGCCATGAACAGAGTGGATATGTCGAGGCCAGTGAGTGGATGTGAGGGAAAAGTTTCTTGAGAGCCTCAGGCTCCTACCCAGGCCCTGCTCCTTGGACCACAGGACCTCTGGCTAAATGGGACCATACCCTGGGCCAGGTCATGGGCAGGACCTCAGGTGATCTGCTCTCAGGCACAGAGGGAAGAGGGTGGCCCGCTGGCTTCCCAAGCTGCAATCTGGCCAGCACAGACCTTTCCCAGAGCCCCAGGCTGGCATCCCAGGGTAGGGGGCAGCATCTTCCCAGGGGCCCTGGTGCTGGGGTTGTCCTTTGAGGCTCGGGGCCTTTCACCAGCCAGAGAAAAGC